>JAVDBV010048463.1:0-11971 GCA_032619315.1 Piper longum | reverse complement strand
ATACTTGCTGGGAGTGAGGTTTATTGTCATTAATGACAATGTTGCTAACACCTTCTTCAAGACCCAGAGTAAGTTGTCCCCAAGACAAGCAAGGTGGCAGGAGTTTTTAGCGGAGTATGACTTTGAGTGGCTACACCTATCAGGTAAGTCCAATCAAGTTGCTGACGCACTGAGCCGAAAAAACGTGGAGATGGTGGCGGCCCTGACGAGGGTAGAAACCGAGCTACTGGGGCAAGTTCGGGAGTTAGCACAACAAGATTCCGAGTATAAGAAATTGGTTGATCGAATCAATGAGGGATTGGTTCAAAAATATTGGCTAGACGATAGAATAATCTACGCAATAAGTGGTAGTTTATACGTACCTACTGGTAGATTGAGACGGAAGCTTATAGAGGAGTCCCATGACACCCAATGGGCAGGACATCCATGAAGAGACAGGATGTATGCACTCATGTCACAAGTGTACTATTGGCCTAAGATGGAGGCTGATATTGAAGCTTTCGTGAGGTTCTGTCTTGTATGTCAACAGGACAAGGTGGAGAGAAGACAAGAGGCAGGCTTGCTAGAGCCTCTACCTACACCGACGAGACCGTGGAGTTTAGTTTTGTAGACTTTGTGTTGGGGTTTCCAAAGGTACGGGGGATGTCTTCGGTAATGGTTGTAGTGGATCGGTTCTCAAAGTAGGCTATATTTTTAGCAGCATCTACAACATGTTCACCCAAAATGACTGCACGGTTGTTCTTCAAGAACGTAGTCAAGCACTTTAGCGTGCCGGCAGACATCGTGAGTAACTGAGACTCCAGATTCATGGGATGATTATGGACTAGTTTGTTCAGGTTGGTGAGGAGCAAACTGAACTTTTCTATAGCCAACCATCCTCAGTCAGATGGGCAGACTGAGAGGATGAATGCAGTACTAGAGGAGTACTTGAGGCATTTCATCATAGCCAACCAAATGAATTGGTTGGAGCTTCTTGACACGGTGCAGTTTTGCTATAATCTGCATCGTTCTTCAACAACGGGGCTTAGTCCATTCGAGGTTGCAACACGGTACCAGCCTCTTACACCACAGGAGGTTGCTCTACAAGGACGTGGAGTAAGGTGTCCAACTGTGGTGGATTCCTTAGCCAAAGCAACACGCAGAATGAAGAGATATGCGGACCTAAAAAGAAGGTCGTTGTCATTCGGTGTAGGGGACCAAGTTATGCTGAAGCTCACGCCCCAAATCTGGAAGAAGATTAAGCGTACTGATGCGAACAAAGCATTGGTACAGTGGTACGACGGTTATTTCGAGGTGGAGAAGGTCATCGGGAATGTGGCATACTGGTTAAAACTTCCCGAGAGATACAAGCTTCACCCAGTTTTCCACGTAAGCTTTCTCAAACCATTCCATGAGGATCTGGTCAATCCAAGGAGAGCTCATCCTAAGAGAGCTCCACCTACTATCCGGCAACAATTTGAGAAAAAGGTGGGGAAGATTTTGGAGCATAGGCAAGGTGCTCCAAACACTGGGACGGAATATCTTATCAAGTAGAAGGGGGAAGCGAGAAGCAAGGCGAGCTGGGAAAAGGCAAAGGACTTGTGGCAATTTGAGAGGAGGATCAAGAAGTATTGGGAGGAACTTAACACTCCGATGAGGACATCGGGTCTCATTGGTGGGGGAGAGCTGTTACGGGTATAGCTCACGGGACGGTCGGGAGCTAGGGTTTGGTGGTTGTCCCTAGCAATCCCGTGTCCAATTGGGTAATTGGAGCCATCCAGGTGGTGGAACAACCTACCGAGTTCTAATCTTGTTAATGTGCAGGAAAAGTGCCGACGGGTGCGTGGGGTTTAATGGTCCAGACTCGGGCGAGGTCGAGGCTAGTGGGAGAAAAAGGTGCAGATGACTGACCACCATGACCGAGTATGTCGGGCAGCCAATACTGTGTCCAGTACTGGGTGCAAGTCTGGAACATACCAATAGTGGGCCGATACAAGGGTTGGCTGAGTCAAACCAAAAGGGCTCGATCACTTAGCCAAGACGCTCCAAGGGAGTTTCCGGTAATTGCAGACGAAACACCAATGGTTGGATGATCTGTTTAAGGTAAGGTGTACCATTGATTGAGGAGCCAACGGTGATAGAACTCGATGAGGCCAATGACATGTCTGATCAAATTCGAGCCATTGATCAAAGGCTTGGACGGTGAGGATCCAAGTGATGACGTGTTGCACATTAGCCTAGGACTTCTATATAAAGGGGTTGCCATTCTTTGTGGAGAGGAGAGAGTGGGAGAACAACCAGAGAAGTGGAAAAGTGAGCTCTCGGTGGAGGAGAGCCACCTTGGTTGGGAGAGGGACTTGGGGGATGCTGCAGCCTGGTCGTGAAGTCGGCTTGAGTCTCCAAGGGAAACTACCGGAGTAGTTGGCTTCCACCCTTAGACCAAACATGTGTTGTTCGGCACTCCGAGGCTCGGTGAGCCGAGGGGTTAGGCCTGTCGAGTGAGGGTTGAGAGGCTAAGTCGTGGGGTTTGCATGTCCACGGCTGGCAAGCAGTCTAAGGTGTAGATTACTTGTATTTCTATATTCATATTGTTGGAATAGAGGTTGGGAAGAGTTCCCGTAATCTTGTGGTGTCACGTCGTATTTGGCTACCAAAGACTGGACCGGTGATTCCAAGGTCTGGTCGGTACCGTGAGGAGGTTTGGGTGACCGGTACAGGGACGCATAGCACCAAGACTTGGTGATCGTGTGTGTCTCCATACAAGTAGGGGTGAAGAGTGGCGGGGCCTGGTACAATCCATGACCGTGGTCGGTCAATGTACGAATTCCCGGTGTGTTGGTGCCCGCCTTGGGATCTGTACCGCTTGCATAGCAGTCACTTGCTGCGAACAAAGGAGAAGGCTGGTGTTTCTAGGGAGGGAAACACGCCGCATAGGAGCAGTTAGGGCGAAAATTTTAGCCCTAAGTGTGACCCTGTGACACTTAGCCTAATCGAGCTTCCATTCCCATAGATCCAAATCTAGGTGACATTATCTTGAAGAATTAGGAGCCTTCCTTGAGTAATTTTGGGCAGTTGGCAAGGGTTCAGTAGGACCATCAACCATTGTTTGTTACATATTTTGCAATGAATGTTCTGTCCAGAAGGGACTTAGGATTGACAATGATTTTATAGGCTAATTTGGATCGGAGGGCTTGATTCATGGTAGTGACGTTTATGAGACAAGTGGTGTTTGCAATGTAGTTTTCCATAACATTGGTGACGGATCTTATTGTTAGGTTGTCTCTCTTTCATAAATACATGAAATTATTATCCAGTTTTGGAAAAGTCAAAGATTTTTTAAAAAAATGCATTTTGCTTTGTGAGAGAGATAAAAAGTTACTATCAACATTTTTCTTCTTTGGGTTTTAATTTTGAAAAAATGGGTCATGAAGGGAGAAAAGAAAATTGTGTGTATTGAAGAAAGTGAATGTTTTGTTGAGATTCATTTACAATCGTCAATGGTAACCTCACCAAATTCTTAATCTATAATTCTCTATTTTCTTTCTTTATAATTAATACTAATTTTGTAGAAAGTACAATAAATTAGTATTAGGGAGTGTGTTCTCCTGTGGATATTTTTTATATCAAGTTGTAATATAATGAATTTGATCTAACTGTTTGCCTAGTAGTTTTTTTTCAAAATTTGGATTTCCACGTAAAATTTGTGTTGTCTAATTGTTGGTATTAGTTTGGTGTGTCTATTTTGATTAGTACTTCTTATCAATTATGTGTTGAAATAGGGGATTTGTATTTGGTTAATCCCAGCAAGTGGTATCAGAGCCAAGTTGTTTGTTTGGTTGATTGGTTGGTTGTGCAAATTTTGGTTGTCAATACTTTCTGCCAGCTAGGTATTCGACGAAATTTCTAAGAACCTAGTTGGTGTGTTTGTGATTTATATTTTAACAAGATCACTGATGAGAAGCATGTTAAGATGATATCTTTTAGGGGCCGAGTAACTAGCAATATTAGAAAGGAAAAATGATTGGTTATCTATATTCCAAGGATTTGTATGGACCTATCACTGGTCAGAAATCGGTAGATGCGACTGAAAAAGTCTGAAATAAGCTGGACAAGAAGGTTATGGCCTGTTTGTGACAATGGGTAGATAAAGTTGTGTATCATCATGTTTCTGAATTGACAACCTCAAAAAAAATATGGGATAAACTCTAAGAAATTTATGAGAGGAATATTGGTGGCAACAAGACATTTTTTATTAGGAAATTAGTATACTTGAGGTATAATGATGGAAGGGGCATGAATGAGCACCTCAATAAGATTTAGAGTATTATTACTTAACTTGCCAGGATGAGGATGACTTTAGATGAGGAATGACAAGATATCCTATTCCTCAACACATTGCTAGAGAACTGGGAAACATTGGTGATCTCTTTGAGCTATGCGGCTCTAGATGGAAAACTCATAATGGACATGGTAACAAGCAATTTACTGAATGAAGAGGTGAAGTGAAAATCTCTACCAATTTCAGGATCGCATGCATTAGTGTCAAAAAAGGAAAGAGGTTGATCAAAAAATAGGGACACAAACAGAAGGGACAAGAGTCAAGGAAGTTCTAAATCCAGGAAGAACATAAAGTGTTATTATTGTGACAAGGCCGGTAATTTAAAAAAGGATTGTTGGAAGCTCAAAAAAGACTTGAAAAATAAGGACAACAAGGATCAAGGAAAAAAAGATACTAATGTTGTAAATAAAGGCACGGTTATTCTTTCTAATTGTGAGAATGATTGTTTGACAGCTGATTATGATGCTAGTTAGATAGTTGACTTGGGAGCATCATTTCATGCAACTCCAAATATAAATTTCTTTACTACCTATGAACCTTTAGATTTAAGTATAGTGAAGATGAGAAATAGTGATAATTCCATAATTGTGGGACTTGGAGATGTGAATATAGTAACAAACACGGGTTACAGGTTGGTGCTTAAAAATGTCAGACATATTCCAGATTTGACGATGAGTTTGTTGTCAACCAGAGTGATTGATGACAAAGCATTTGGTTCACAATTTACACAATGTGTGTGGAAACTTGTAAAAGGTTATCTTGTTGTTGCTAAAGTGAATAAGTATTATAGTTTGTTTAAGACTGAAACGAATCTAGTTCAATGGGAAATTAATATCTCCTCAGTTAATTCCACTATTGATTTATGGCACCATCGATTAGGACACATGAGTGAAAAGGAACTACAGACATTGAAGAAGCTAAATCTTCTTCCCAAGGTCAAGGACATCACGATTAATCCTTCTGATCACAGTTTGGTCGGGAAACAATGTATAACATCCTTTGCAAGCACAAGTACAAGGAAGTCAAAAGTTCTTGAGTTGATACAAATTGATATGTGTGGGCCTATGAAAGTAAAATCTCTGCATAGTTCTATTTATTTTATCACTTTTATTGATGATACTTCTAGGAAGGTGTGGGCTTATGACATGAAAAATAAAAGTGATATTTTTGGCATCTTTAAGAATTTTTATGCATTGGTTGAAAGAGAAACCGATAAGCTCTTAAAAGGCCTTAAAAGTGATAATGATAGTGAATATTGTTCTGTTGAGTTTGATGAATATTGTAGCAAACATGGGATTAGGCATGAGAAGATGGTTCCTTATACTCCTCTTAGAGGATGAGAAGTATATTGTCTTCAGTTAAATTGCCTAAAAGCTTATGGCGTGAGACCATGGGCATAGCTTGTTATTTGATTAACAGATCTACCACATATGCCCTGGACAATGACAAACTAGAAAGGGTTTGAAGTGACAAAAAAGTCAGTGATTCTCATTTTAAAGTTTTTAGTTGTAAAGCCTTTGTACATGTGCCTAAGGAATAAAGGGCTAAGGTTGACTCTAAAGTCGTTGAATGTACTTTTCTGGGATATGGTGATGATAAGTTTGGATACAAACTTTGGGATCCTAAGAATAGAAAACTGATTCGAAGCAGAGATGTAGTTTTCAAGGAGGATCAAACAGTTGAGGACTTTGGCAATGAAGAAATTCGTCAAAAAAAATTTCAGGAAAGCTTGGAAAAGATAAAAAAAAAAACCTTCAACCTCAACTAGAAGTGAATAGATGGCTGAGGATTACACAATTATTCCTCTGCCTATTGATGATGAGGGTGAGGATGTGTTGTCGGATGATATTTCTAATGAGTTTGTTAATAATGTTGGAAAGGAACAAGTAGGTTCTAATCAAGGGCAGCCAACTAATGTGAGGAGATCAGCTCATGAACCAGTTCCATCAACAAGATATCCGTCATTGGAATATGTAAAAATCACTAAATGTAGAGAACCATAAAATTTTAGTGAGGTCAAAATTCATATTGAAAAGGAAAAATGGTTGAAGGTAATACAATTTGAGATTAAATCTTTGCATGATAATCAAACATTTAAGTTGGTGGATCTTCCTAAGGGGAAGAGAGTATTAAAGAACAAATGGATGTACAAGATCAAACAGAAAGAAAATAATATACAACCAAGGTACAAGGCAAGGTTAGTGGTGAAGGGCTTAAAAGAAAGGTATTGATTTCGATGAAATTTTTTCTCGTGTTATTAAAATGTCTTCAATAAGAATTGTCTTGGCTTTGGTTGAAAGTTTAAATTTGGAAATTGAACAGTTAAATGTGAAGATAGTCTTTCTTTATAGTGATCTTGAGGAGACCATATATATGGAGCAACCATAAGGTTTTAAAGTCAGAAGAAAGGAACAGATGATGTGCAAACTGAAAAAGAGTTTGTATGTTTGAAGCAAGCTCCTAGACAGTGGTATAAAAAATTTGATTCTTGTATGGAAAGAAATGGGTACAAGAAGTCTATTTCTGATCATTCTGTGTTCACCAAAAGGTTTGATGATGATGACTTTACTATTCTGTTGTTTTATGTGGATGACATGTTGATTGTAGGACATGATGGAGCCAAAATTGCAAGTTTAAAAAAGAAGTTGAATAAATCTTTTTCAATGAAGGATTTAGATCATCAAAGCAAATTTTAGAAATGTCCATTCATCGTGACAAGGTAGCTAGAAAGTTTTGGGTGTCACAGGAAAAGTACGTAGAAAAGGTACTTAAAATATTCAACATGAAAGATGCAAAGCAGGTTTGAGTTCCACTTGAGGGTCACTTCAAATTGAAGAAAAGTGACTTAAGTGAAACAATGATGAAGGAAATGACAAAGCTTCCTTATGTTTCTGCAGTTGGTAGTTTGATGTATGTTATAGTTTGTGCAAGGTCGGATGTAGCATATGCAGTTAGAATGGTTAGCAGAAATTCAGCAAATCTGGGCAAAGAACATTGGCAGACAATTAAATGGATAATGATGTACTTGAGAGGTACATCCAAAATGTGTTTATATTTTGAAAGTGATAAATCTTTGTTGGTTGGCTACACCAATGCAGACATAGCAGGTGACTTGGAAACTAGAAGGCCAACATTTGGGTTTATTATTAATTTTGCTAATGGGGTTGTGTCTTGGTAGTCTAGGTTGCACAAGTGTGTTGCATTATCTATAACTGAAGCCGAATTTATTGCTATTACAGAAGCTTGCAAGGAGATGCTATTGATGAAAAGATTTTTGAATGAAATTAGTGTTGAATAGGAGAGATACATTGTACACTGTGATAGCCAGAGTGCAATTCTCTTAGATAAGAATTCCAATTTTTATTCACGGAATTGACGCATTGATGTAAGATATCACCAATGAAGAGATGTTTTCGAAAGTAAATTTTTTGAGCTAACAAAAATTCATACTTAAAAGAATGTTTCAGACATGATGACTAAAGTTATGTCAAAGGAAAAACATATTTACTGCAGAAATGGAACAGGCATGGATGGAGTTTCCTATGGTGGCTAGAGGTAATTCATGGAGTCGAGAATTGGAGGTTTGTTGGGTTGTCCCTCCTCCGTAAATAAATGAAATTATAACCCTATTTTCGGCTTAATCAAAGATTATTTTTAGAAAACATGTTTTGCGTTGTGAGAGAGATTAAAAGCAACGACCGGCATTTTTCTTCTTTGGGTTTTGGTTTTGGAGAAAAATAGCCACGAATTGAGAAAAGAAAATTGTGTAGATTGAATAAAGGTGGATGTTTTATTAAAATTTACTTACAATTGTTAGTGATAATCTCGCCAAGTTTTTAATCTGTAATTCTTTATTTTTTTTCTTTGTGATTAATATCAATTTTTTAGAAAGTATTGTAAATTAGTATTTGGGAGTTTATTTTCCTGTGGATATTTACTATATCAAGTTATAATATAGTGAATTTAATCCAACCATTCACCCCCGACTTTTCCCCAAATTTAAGGTTTTTACGTAAAATTTATATTGTCTAATTATTTGTATTAGTTTGGTATATCTATTTTAATTGGTACTTTTCATACATGTTGAAAGAAGATTTGTATTTGATTAATCCCAACACCTACGAGGCGATTGCTTTCAACTTGGAGATATTGTTGGTTGGCCAGTTGTTGATTTTGGAGATTATTTTTTCAAGAATGCTGTTTGTCGATTTGATGGTTTATCTTCCCCGAAGTTAAGAGGCGCCAAGGTAGAAGGCATCTTTGGGCATTTTCTCGCAGCTCTAGGCAGCGAGCTAAAGCTTTTCTTTGTGGTGATGCAGCTGGACTTTTTCTGGTTTACTTTTTGGCCCGACTTCTCATAAATGTTTAGGATTTTATAGGTGTCGTGGTCTCCTTTCGGTTGGCTTTTGTGAAAATGATGGTGTCATCTGTAAACATGAAGTGTGAGATGAGTGGGACTTTCTTTAAAATTTTGATTTTGTGGATCAAGTTACAGGCTGAGGCTTCCTCGAGAAGTCTGGTTAGACCTTCAGCAGCCAAATAAATAGACAAGGGGAGAGGGGGTCTCCCTGCCTGACTCCCGTAGTAGGCTTGAGGTATCCATACCGTTCGCCATTGACAAGGACGGACATGAAAGTAGATGAGATGCATCGGAAGATCAGGTTGCATCAATCGTAAGAGAAACCACACGCTTCAAGTATTTTTATAACGAAATATCGTTCTAATCTGTCAAAAGCTTTTTGACATGTCTACCTTGATATTTCCTAGAGTCTTGACGAACTTAATGCGTTCTCTGGAAGGACAATGTTGTCGGTGATCTGTCTCCCCCTGAGGGAAGGAGCTTGTTCTTCATTGATGCATTTTTCAAGATGGGGCATAAATCTGTTGACGCTTGAGAAAATTTTGTAGATCTGTTTGCACATGTTGATGGGTCTGAAGCTGCTTGGACTAGAGGCATAGGATTGTTTAGGGATGGGTACAAGGGTGGTGTGGTTAATTGTTTCCGGTGGTGTTTCTCTTGAGAAAAGGCTTCTGATCAAAGTGGTGACATCCTTTTCCAAACGGTGTTCCAACTCTTTTGAAAATATTTTTGTTTAGCCCATCCGATCCTGGGCTTGGTGAGGTTTTACTCCGTGATGATCTCTTCTTCTACCGGTGGTGTTAGGTGTAACACCTCAAATCCGGTTTATTAGCAAACTAAAACGAAATATTACTCATTATCCAATTACATTGGCTAACTCGTACTTAACCCCAATAAATTTAATTTTGACGTTTTAAAATGAAAGTTAACTCTCGTCATGCATGACATAGCAACAATTTATGAAAAAATAATTACAATAAAATTGATAAAATTTTTAAAATAAAATGGACAAAATATTGCTGAAAAGTACAATGAGGGGCCAACACACTATAGTTTTTATAATAACAAAATCATAAAACATGAATTAGGTCTTGACCTATCTATTCATTTCATTTGTCGTCGCTATTACATTTCTTGTATCTCTAATATCATTTTTAATTATTATATCAATATCAAAATTATTGTCATTTCATCATAAAATATTATATGATAAATTGGTACATCATAATTAAAACACATATTGCACTAGGTTTTGTGAGTGCACATAATAGTCACTCACTTTCGTCTAGTCACATATCAAACTTTTACTCCCTTATTACATATATATTTTTATAAGTAAAATTGTTCGTAACAAGTATTACTGGCCCAAAAATAACTATAACAAATTGACAAATGAAAGCTGACTTTCGTTATAAAAAAACATTATCTTATAACTTCTGCTGAATTTTTCAAAGGGCATCTACTTGAGAGCCATTGGGTCGTAGACTCCATAAAATCCTGAACTGATTGGTCTTCTACCCCTCTCGACATTTTTTCATTTTCTTTTTCTGTCCCTTCGAACTACGAGTATATCCTAAACCCTTGTCTTTCTTCCAACTATTTCCTAGCCCGAAGCATGAAGACCAAGTACTCTCTCAAGCAGTCACCTTTTAACCACATGTTTGGATGTGTTGTACTAAACAATAACCATAAACCTCTAGGTTTCTTCAAGTATGAGGAAATTCAAAATGCAAAATTATCAAAATCCATCGAGAATAGAACAACCCACTCACTAATCCAGAACTTACTGTGACAAGCACGTGGACCCGTTCATGCTGCATGTGAGTCGTTTTCCTCATCTATCATCTCATTAAAAATTTGATAAATTTATATATAGGCTTAGAAAGGGATTTTATATCATAGGCCCAAAGGCAACTTACGATGAATCTTATTTTCAACATCAGCTTCGAGGGATCTATCCTCAATGCTCAATGGATTAAATAACCTTAGTTAAGTGGGATCAAATAAAACACTACTTAACTTGTCTTGCACTTAGAAAATAAATTGTGATAGAATAAGGGATAAACCAGGGGCGAATCCTAAACGGACCCAGTAAAAGCTCCAAGCGATGTAGCGTGCCTAGGCGGCGAGCTCCTACTCCGTACTTACACACTACAACTAGATGCTAATGCCGAATTCTAACTATAATGTGCGCATAAAATGAATGCATGTGAATTATGACAAAATAATGAATACTATAATTACTAACATTCCTTTCAAACTATGAACAAGTTAGTTAAATTCAATTAACAATTTAAAACTTTGTTATCATTGTTTTTAACTATAAGTACATCACAATTTCTAAGTATCGTTATCACATGTAAATCCTTATCGTCATAAACTTTCTGACCAAGTGGATAATTAGCTTATACAATTATAAAATTCATACCTACTGCACAATTTCAAATATCATCTATAATATATTTAATTTAAAAATCAAATAATTCAAATTATCATTAATCCTTATCCACTCTAATTACATAAAGAATTTATTTAATCAACAGTATTATCACATATTTACAAAATTTACATATTAACAAAAACATGGCAAATTCCTAAAAACTATGAATGATATGCATAATAATGAAAATAAATTAAAAATCTAAAATTTGAGAAGTTATAAGTGTTTCATAGTGACTCAGATAAGAATTGGCGACGATGGTGACAATGGTTGTGGTTGGTGACAGGACATCCTTGTCTAGAAATCGACGTGGAGATGGCTAGGAAGGGGGCTAGTGTGGTCTTGGTGGTCTGGCCAGAAGACTGACTAGAGGTTGGGTGAAATTGGTCGCCGACAGTGGTGTTGTTGACGGACATAAATCAAGGAAGAAAAGGGGCAACTGGTTAGAGGAGAGGGAAGGGAAAAAGAGACGAAAGGGGAGGTCAGTGAGGGAGGGCCTAGTTGGGTGAATAATAGCGAAGGTGACTCGGGGTGGCGAGGAATGGTGGCAATGACCAACTGTAAAGATTGTGAAAAAAAATTTATATATATTCGGCTCGGTCGCGGAATGATCGAACGTTGGAAAATTATTATAATTAATTATATTATATTCTCTACCCGGTTAAATATTATATTTTTTCCTTTACCCGGTTAAATGAAATACGGGTGGGTATTCTTCACATACCCTAGCCGTCCACCTATACCATAGGTTCACAATATTATTTTCTCAATCTAGATCTCCCATGATTTTCATTGAGTTAACACTGCCGCCACTTCGGTTCGCCACCGGCAAGTCTCCGCCTCACCCCTGGCC
>JAVDBV010048462.1:0-16250 GCA_032619315.1 Piper longum | reverse complement strand
CCCAGATAGGGCAGCGCACCACAGCACTGCCCTATATATATATATATATATATAGCTGTAATTAATCATGCATCTCCTTTAAAAGCTAAAGCATGGAGCAGCCGACCAAATGTATTAAATAATAATAATAATAAATGGTGAACCAAATTCTAATACACGCTTACACATTATTCTAGTTGACACCTATACAAAGTACTCGAAACAAAATATGTACTTTATAGTAAATTCTCATACTTATTATCAGTACAAAATGCATTACTCACAGGGACAACTTGAAAAGCTACCGAACCACCATATTAATCACCGTAATTGCAAATAAAATTTTGACTCTATTTCAAAAGAAAAAAAAAAGAATAATGAGACCTAAAAATTAGAGAAATTTAATAACTTTTATTTGCCTTATGCATAGTTGTTTTCTGCTTTAAGGAGATTGCGGGCTATTGATGCCCTCTATTTCAAACAAAATATCTCCCTTCACAAAAATTTTAATAAAAAAATTTCCTTTTTGCAGACGATTTTTTTTCTTCCCTGGAGCAGTGACTAATAACTTTATTTGATATGCACAATAGTCAAAATAAAATATTATTAAAAGTTAATTCATTAATTATTTATCCCTTATATTAAAAGGCTGAAGATTTTTTTGCTCTCATTGAATTTCAACTTATTTTGTGTCTAGTTGATATTAGCTCACAATAATTTTATTAAACTCTTAATACTTACTTAATTTGAATTATGATTGTTATTATTATTTATCATTATGAAATTATTAGACTATAAATCTACATAATTAGGAATAATAAATATATTAATATATTTATAATTATACTATCAAATTCAATTTTATCACTTAACAATATATACTTAATTTAGATTTTTTCAATTTTTGTATATTTATTTACATATTGTAATTTATTATCAAAAGACTTAGAGTATAATTCTTAATGAATTAAAACATTAAAATTATTTTTGATATTGTGTATGAATATACTTTTTACTAAAATCAAATAAACATTCATAAATTTTATTAAAAATTCGTAATAATTTTGTATATTCATAATATATTATTTATAAGTTTTAAATGCGGTTTGTGCGAAGTATATTTGAAATGTATGAATAACATATATTAAAATTTTACAAAATTAATTTAAAAATTATTTTTCTATTAATTTAAATAGAAATAATGAATATTTATTTAATTTTAACAAAAAAATATAGTTACATACACATATTAAAAATGATTTTAATTTTAATAAGAAATTTTTTTAATTACTAAAGAAAATTTATTTTTTAATGATTTTTAATTCGAATAAAATTATGCTAAGTTTTTTTAATAATAAATAAAAACATGTAAATAAAGAAATATATAAAGTTTGTAAAATTTAAATTATGTATACACTATAGAATTATATGTGCATTAAAAATATTTAAAAAATTAATTCTATTTAATTACTAAAATATTTTTCTTATGAAAATAAAATTTATTTTAATTTTTGTATATAACTATATTTTTCGTTAAAATTAAATAAATATTTATTATGTTTATTAAAATAATTTGGTAATAATTTTTTTAATATATTTTAATATATATTATTAATAATTTTTAATATATTGGCTAGTTTAAATTCAAAATGACAAATTTTTAAAAATATATTTCATGGCACGTGTCCTTGTGCCCAATACTTCCCCATAGTACAGGAACTAAAAAAGCAGTAAGATCTAAGATTTAATAGCCCCATCTCGTTCCCAATCAGTATATCCTCAACCACTGAACTCCAAATATGATATAGTTTAATAATATTGATCAGAATATGGTAGATTAATCAAATCATCAATTTTTAATAGTATAATTTTCACAAATGGATAATTCTTGTGTACTGTTCTCATGTAACACCTGTCGAGAAGGGCGACACAGGATCGTGGCAAAACCTGTTCCTGCACGTTTTATATCTAAAGATTTTATCAAAAAGAAATTCTTATTTTTTTATACAGAAAAATTGATAAAAAAGGACCGCCATGTTTAATCGACGGGTTGAGAATAACGGGTGTCGCGTGCAAAACGAGCGTGAGGTGTCAACTTCTTAAGTGATGAACCACTTAAACTTTTTCTTTTAACCTCTCCACCTTAGAAATTTTGGTAAGAACACCTGTTAATTGTATGCTATTTTCATAAATACTGGCAGGATTATTTACCATCGAGGTTATTTATCTCTAAAAATCTTTTATTTTTAATATGAGGGTGTCTTTTGGGCCCGGGGTTTAAGGATTTATTGTATCTAAGTGTTACCTTAAATTGGCCATTAAATCTCTAGCCCTACGAAGAGACAGGTCAACTACACCGGTTAAAAATCTTAGGTATGATTCATTTCATGCCTAATTAATTTAATTTAATTCTCTTCCAATCTCCCACAATAAATAAATATATTCATTTCCATTGACCAAACCCAAAGCTCCAATCGTTTATATTAAAGTTTAATTTATTTTATATCAAACCAAATTTAAATAGATCCTTAATCGGTTCGATTAACTCGCTTACACCCTATTCATTTCACGCCTAATTTAATTCTCTTCCAATCTCCCACGATAAATAAATATATTCATTTCCATTGACCAAACCCGATCTTCTCAAAGCTCCAATCGTGAGGGCAAACAAGAGCCACAACCCTTACGGAAGAAAATGGCGGTAGTAATCATCGACGGCTCCACGGTGCGGTCGTTCGTGGACGACGAGGCGGCATTCAAGAAGAGCGTCGACGAGGGGTTCGCGGTGCTGGACGTTAACGGCGACGGCGTTCTGTCCCGGTCCGAGCTCCGGCGAGGGTTCGAGTCCCTGCGGCTCATCGAGACCCACTTCGGCGTTGACGTCGCCACCCCGCCGGAGCAGTTGACCGCGCTCTATGACTCCATCTTCGACAAGTTCGACTACGACCACTCCGGCACCGTCGACCTCGACGAGTTCCGGTCCGAGGTGAAGAAGATCATGCTCGCCATCGCCGACGGCCTCGGCTCCTGCCCTATCCAGATGGTCATCGAAGACGACGCCAATAGCTTCATCAAGAAGGCCGCCGACCACGAGGCTGCCAAGGCCGCTTCCTCCAACTGATCACCGGCCGCGGTGAATATGTAGCCGGTACATGTATGTTTTATTATATATAGATGGATGATAATAAGCAGATCCCTTTTAAAGGGTCCTCCTCGTCCTCTAACATACTCTGCTGTTTGTGATGTTGTATTAAATCAGTATGGCAAGTTCATCTTTTGTTTACCAGTGACCCTCTCTCTCTCTCTCTCTCTCTCTCTCTCTCTCTCTCTCTCTCTCTCTCTCTCTCTCTCTTGTATGTGTATTACTATTACCAGGAAGATTTTTTTCCAATGTCAAAGCATCAATGTAGCTAGCTTCGGCAATAACCGAATAAAAATAAAAATAAAAAGAGAGTATCCATGTAGCTAAGCTAATTGTACGAACTCCGGTTTTAGCAAGATCTGGGCAGCTATTGCAGACATCTTGTTTTCTCACAGGCTCTAATCGCACTTCACATCAACACTACTTACTTTCTCTTGATCGACCTCTGCCAGTAGTCATTATGTTAATTATCAAAATAAATAACGAGAAAAAAATTGTTGTCTGACAGCTATATGAAAGTTTGAAATATAAAACAAAAGGATACGGTATAGATTGCTTGAAAAAATAAAACTTATTTGTCACATCCGGGCTCAAATGCATAATTATGATCCAAAAAACTATCCCATACACAATTGCTGTTCACATTTTATCACTTGCATTTTCTCTACAGGAGAAAAAAACAATAATAATGAATAAAAACCAACCGAAGGACGTAAAATACTCAGAACGAGGACTCTTCAGAGTCCGCTTCTCTCATTGTATACAAGTTCTCACACCGGGAAAACAATACGTATTGGGAGGGATGCCCGTAGCTGTTTTCCGCTCTAAACTGTCAGAAAAAGGGAAACCGTGATACACTCCCGGCAGCAAACAAGCTATACTCTTCAATGCTTGTCTCATTAATAAAAGAATCACTCTTGACAGAGTTTCCGTCAGGCTTTACGCACTGATGTTGAATATTTTCATCTCTTGATATAGCTACGGGTCCACCAAAATGGAACAAGGAAAAGTTTGGGCTCTTCTCAAGGGAAACATAAGTTTTTTCATAAAGCTGCGATAATGTTGCCTTCTTCGAGATGAAATTGCTCGGAAATATCTTTTTGGGAAGGGATGGACCTCTGGTCTCGGCATCCAAACAATGATTTTCCCCCTCAATATTAACTTGCTGTTTTTCAGCTTGTGCCCGCATTTTTTCTCTTGGACCATCCATGCCTGCCGGACTGACCTTATCATTCTGGTAGAGAGATGGGTGATGCATATTGACTACAGAAGCTGAAAATGGTTGTAATGCAGACCCGTAAGGTATGCAGAAGTGAGATGACTGATTTGCTGGTACGCCATAGGTAAATGAACCTGTGAAAAAGTGACTAGGATGAGGATATGGCATCATTGCGCTGGTTGAATGTCCCAGCCAAGCCGCAGGATTTTGATGATAATAACCCATTGTAGAATGCGCAGGCGAAACTGGCATTTCTAGATTTTGGTTGTGCACTGGCATTGGTCGAAATTGTTCAGAGCTCATTGTTACCTTGATCCGCCCATTTTCAGGATTGTGGACAGATTTCAAACTGCTCTTCACAGGGGTCGTATGTGCTTGCACGGATTCATCACCCTTGGACCTAACAGTTTCCTTTCTGCTTCCATCGGTAAGGCATGTATGGTTTGGGCTTTCCGTGCAAGTGGATATTGTTTCCCTACCCTCTGAGTTCTGGCTAGTGCCTTCAGAATCAGAAGTACAAAATTCTTCATTGGGCGTACCCAAAGATCCAGCGGCACTGTCACCTTCACTCAGGCATGAAGAGTAGCTGTCAGAACTGGAAACCACCACTGACTGATCGGGAGATGGAACATTAGAACATAAATCACTTTTCTCAGCTGCAAGACTCTCTACAGAAGTGTTTGAATTTTTTGCTATGTCAAGAAGAATGTCTTCAAAACCATCTTCTTGGCTTGAACTGGAACTGTTTCCTGATGAGACCTCATTGTGGTCATTAGTAGATCCATCAACTTTGCCTAAACTGAGAGTTAACTCAGAACTATGATTATCAACAAATGACTGGCAAATCTTCCCAAAATTTTGAATCTTATCCTCACCTCTGCACGCTGGGGAATAATCGGGGTGTGAGTTGTCCTTTGAAACCTTTTTCCTCGTGTCCAGAGGCTCCCAAACTTTCTTTGCATGCATGATTTCACCCCTTTTAGGAGGAATTATATGCTTTATTCTAGGTTTTGAACCTTTAATGTATGAATAACATCCATTGCTGGGCTTGGGAGGGGCATCTGATACTGCATCCAGTTTGCCATCATGTTTATAATCATTATCAGATCTCACCACACCAAAGCGGAGCTCATCTTTTGGTCTAAATATGTTCTGCTGCTCACAACCGCAAGAATGGATGTCCGAGCGATCATGAAGCCTGTTATTGGAACAGATGAACTTCTCTGCAAACCGGTGGCCACAAGTATGCACATCATATTTCAAAGCACTTTTTCTTTGATGCTTTTGCAGACCATTGAAGCTCCTGGTGGATGCTGATCTATGGTACTTTGACTCTAGAGTTCCATTCTGAAAATATATCTCATGGCCCACAAACCGATTTTTTCTTTCACCCCATCTGGAAGCAGGGTCAGTCACTAAATCTTTCCTGAATCTCAGCTTGCGATGGGAATATTTTGACAGTTCCACCATTGTTGTGCCATTTCTGTCCCTAACAATGAAGTTCCTATCTCCCCGATATAGATCATGACCATGTAAGATGCTATTACCTTTAGGTGACTCTTGCCTCAGCTCAGTGAAGTCAGAGGGTAGTTCATCCACAGATGCTGAAGAGCTTCCATTCTCTCCTGGTTCACACACTAAATTACCAGATATGGAAGAAGAGTTATGTGATTCATCAGGATCATTTATAGAATTATCCTTTCCAGTTGAATCGAAGTTGCAAGGTAACAGCTCCGGCTTTGCAGATCTTTTGTCTTTTCCCCTTAATCTTTCTTTTCTTCTAAGCTTCTTTTCTCTTTCCTTCGTTCTTTTTCTTTCTTTCCGTGCTTCTTCTTCCACTTTCTCTTTCTCCTCTTCTTCAAGAAGCTTAATCTGTGTGTACAAATTAAAACCAGTATTGAATTAAAATAGGCAACATGAGTAACAAGTGTCAAACCCTTGTCAGCTGAGTATGATTTGGTGTTTAAGATGAAGCTAAATATTTTGCATTTAAGTTGTGTGCCAAATTTTCTTTGATGTTAGCAACCCAAATACACAGAATCTTGTGCCAAATATCTCCCAATAAATTTGAGCTCATAGTACCTGCTTTTCCAGTGTAATGATCTCTTTGCATGCCACATGAACTCTATCTTCTAGCAACTCAAGCGCTAAACAGACAATTATGCTATGTGCATTCTGACGAGCTGTTCCTTCCCTAAAAGCTTTTTCCACCTGAATATATTTGATTCCAAAAAATTATCAAATCGGCATAATATTCAATTCATCCTGCCATGCAAAACTTAATTGTGAAGAAGATTAATTAATAATTAACAAATTTTAATGTTCTATCTAAATTTATAAAGGCCAATAATAAGTATTTTGCTCAATGCAATTATGAAGTATATGGCACTAGCGAATAACCTGATCTTTAAATATAACCGTAGCAGCATCTAATAGAAATTCCCTAGCAAGCTCAGGACTCTTGGCATGCTTTTGGGGGCGAGATCCATCTTCGTCACTGTCATTTACATCCTTGTCCATGGAATCATCATCCTGCGTAGATTTTACTTTTTAACAAATTTTTAGATATGAGCACTTAAACAAATACCCATGAATGGCAACTAAAATTACCTCTTCTTCTTCAGCTTCCTCGGCATGTTCAAAAAACCTTCTAATACTCTCCCCTTTAGTTATTGTCACATACCCGTCTCCAACAATAAGCCTGCGATGGACACATGGTTGACCTTTCAATGCATGAGCCTTCACTGAGAGTTCAGTGCATCGTCCATCTAGTTTCCAGGCCCTCAAAGTAATATAGCATGAGCTCAAACCATTGAGGTTCAATCCTGTCTCTTGAACATATTCATTCATTCCAACATCCTTAAAATCCAATATGTCGGCTTTTCCTTCACCAGTTCCAACAGCCCATTCGAAATGGTGATATGATCCAGCTGTATCAACAAAGGATTGGTGCCAATCAGCTTGGACTGCATTGTCAGATACCTGCACAGGAAAATAAATATCAAGATCCATGAATCATACTTTCAAAACATTTTTCTAGGGGATACTTTGATAGGTTGATTGCCCAGATAAAGTTCATCACTAAAAGGAATCAACAAAGTTTGGATCCCTGCCTGGGTGAGAAGTCATTTCATTGACAATATTGCAAGAATGTTCGCAGTGTCACACTAACAGGTTGTAAATATTTTAGAACCAACATTTTAATCTAGGAATAGATGTGATATCAGCAGAAAGGTCATGATAAAAGGCAGAAACATCAGCCAATTTAAAAGATTTCTATTTCATTTCCAAATACAGAACGCTTCCTCAGTATAAAACATAAGATCGTACTTCATACTGAAAGGCTGTATCTGCGACACAAAACCAACTCGTACAGCGAGGTTCCCAACGCATGCGCTTCAGCTCTTTGAGCTCCTTGAACTCACGGACAACATTTCTTCTACAGTCTCTGCAGAATCTTTTGCTGTCAAACCTGTTGAAAAGAGATACTTCCATTGACCATTGAATAATCCGCATGAAAAACATGTTTGTTCCAGCACAGAGCAGCAAGGCAGCTACAGAAAGTTTTCTGTCCCGTCAAATCTTTTTTTTTTTTTGCATTAAGTTCACAGGAAGGAAAAAAAAACATCTCTGTAATAGATACAAGCAGATTCAAAGCGAGGGTGATTCACCTATACATAAGTCTTTCGATAAAATCTTCTTCTTTCAGGCGTAGTAATGATTGACGAGTTTCCTCTCCCAGAGCTGACCAAAAATCAACCAATGTATCACAAGAAAGTCTAGCGGTGTGCAGGGCACAGGTCTCTCGACTGCCATGACCTCTTCCGTAAGTGACCAACCCTTGGCTTATCCAGCCTCGACCCTCCCCACCACAAGCATCAGGGTACAGTAATTCTCGTTCCCGTTCCCTTGCTCGAGCACAGTCAAACACCTGCATGAAACAATTAAAGTTTTATAGCACAAGTTCAAAGAAAGTGTAACTCAGAACAGAGTCTTATAAATAATTGAAGTAGCATACATTTTGAAGTAATGTAAGCGATTTTGCATTTAATAAGCAATCTAAGAGTGTCAGTACTCCATCTCTAGTTGCTGCTAGACCACCCCAAGGATGGACAGATGGATCTTGAATTTCGTCATAAAAGCCTGCAGATAACAATCTATGTTAAATCATGTCGATTTTAATAGAACAAAGATAGCATGAAACAGGTGAAACAGAAACACCTTCGTGTTGTAAAGATCTCCCATACATTGCAATCTGGGAAAAGCTTTCAAGGAGTAAACCATTGCACCTTGAACAGTAAAGGTTCTTCCGAGCTTGCTCGAACAAAGTCTGTTTGTCTATCCTGAGGAGCTGCTGCCGCGCCTGAGGGGATAACTCATTCCAAAACTGAAAGAGATGTAGAAAAAGCACTGACATTTTGACGCTACTGATGAGCAATGTAGACTATTAATCTATTTAGTTGGAAATTTGACCTATTCCACCTAAAAGTGTTTCAAGCAGCAACATATAAAATGAACTGGTAAAATGACGATTGTCAATAGCTAAGGTCGAGCAAGGCATGAAGATCTATATCATAGAATTAATGTTGTATATAGCACTAGTACACAAATGCTTCAATCAAAGTTGTCCAGTCATTAGTTTTTTCCCCACAAATTATATGCTATTAGCCTTCATTCCAGTGGTTGGGGGGGATATGCAACTAGCCGCCTCCTCGAAAAGTGATGATGAGATACAATTCCGGGGATGAAGTGGGTGATAACTTATGAGATTTTCAAGCAAGTACACATCCCAAATTAATTGAGCTGATGGCGATGCTGGAAGAGGAGATTCTAATCTGAAATTGAATTCCTCCATTTCTATTCCGCAAAGACCGATATTTCTAAACATCAAAACTGCCTTAAAACAATCAGATTTCATGGTTCTGATAATCTCCTACATCCAATCCAATTATCTGAACCATCATACCACCAAGCACGATGCGAAATCCAATCGCTTCAATTACGATTCCGTCAACAACAAAACGAATGAGGAAATTCAAAAAAAAAAGAAAAAAAAAGAAGGCGAATAACACCTTCTGAAGCTGATCGAAAGTAACATCGGCGCGATGCCTGGACCAGATGCCATCCCGCGACACCGATCCAGACAACGCCGGCGCAATCCTACAACCATTCCCGAATTGCTGCCCATTCCGCTGCACAAGCCCAGGCATTTTCCGGCCCAAATATTTTAACAATGTCCAACACAAACCCCCATCATCCTTACCCACAACGATCTATCACAAAATGATAACAAGTCTACCCCAAATTCCCAATCGCCATCGGAATAGGCATTGGGGCGATCAATCCGGAGCTGGGATTGGAGGTCGGATCAGACGCGGTCGATCCAATCGGGGGAGAAGGAAGCCAGAGGATGAAGTGCGAATAGAGATGGTGTGGAGTGGTGGTTTCTAGAGAATGGGTGGGAAGGTGCAAGAAAGAGAGAAGATGAAGACGGCGGCCGAGCCTTTTTTTTTTTTTAATCTATTACCCTTTTATTGCCATGATGCCTTCCACTGTTTAAGCTAAATTAGTAAAATAAATCCAGGTAACTACTTCATTTTTTATTTTTAATACTAAATCCACCTATTTATTATTAAAATAAAATAAAATCTGACCAAAAAATATTTTTTGGAAAAAAATATTAGAATTACATAATAACAATACATATTTTAAAAATAAAACTAAACAAAATAAATATTTTTTAATTATAAATAAGATAATTGATAATTGCATTAATAATAATTAGAATTGTAATTTAAAGCTCAAGTAGTCATCCGACATCCAATAGTCCAACTATTTATTACTTTTTTAAATCAAGCTCTATTATTGATCATTTAAAATTTTACCATTAATATTTGATTCAGTCATCATGTTTAACCGTATTAATAAGCATAGTAAAGGAGGGGCAAGGACTGCACGGGATTATTGCCGGTGAGAGCTTGTATATGATACATAGTTATAAAAATCCGTCGATTATACTTAGAATCGGCCAATTCTATTTAGCTAGGTTCAAAACCTCGTCGTAATAAGGACAAATCGTTTTGGCTAAAAATCAAACAAAAAATTGGCCCATTCAGGTTGATCTAATTCAATTCTCATTCTAAATTGACAATAGTAAGAATCAGCCAATTGAGACAATAGGGTAAAAAAGGCCAAGGGGGTTAGCGGGGGATAGGCTGGGGGTGGAGAGACAGGGCCAGGGGGAGGGGAGGAGATTTAATAGTGGGGGGGGACGGGGCACAAAGAGCAAGGGATGCAGTTGGATGAGATTAGTGAAGGCGCCCGAATTGGAAGGGAGGGTAATTTAGGTAATAAAAATTGATTCACTCCTTAATAATCATATTAATAATAATAAAATAAATCTTAAAAATACAAAATAATAATAATAAAATCTAATAAAATAAAGTACAACCAATAATATTCTAAGGACGTATTTTAAAATGATGCAAGGGAGATTTATGACTGATTCAAGTAAACTGATTATTATCTGATTTTTAATGAATGGGTTTGATTCAATAACTCTTTTTCAATCCGATTCAAAGTTCGATTCTATTTTTGCAACTATGATATGATAACGAGGGGAGAAGAAGTAGAGCAACAACAACAAACTATACCCAATAAGTGCCAACAACATATCATATGTGGGTTCCTGTGCTCGAGACTATATTGTATACTATAAATTCATGATCCTTTTTTTTTTTAACGAGGCTAAGATAGTGCAAAAAAATCCCCAAAGTTGGAGATCAACAACAGTGGACACAACATATGTGAAAATAATACATGAGAAATAACCGATAAAACAAAACCAAAAGAACAGAGATTTAAAGTGGAAAACTCTCCTTCAATCGTGAGTCAAAAAATATGGGACCACAACAAACAATTTGTTACTTCAACCAAAGATTACAACCGCCAAAACATATAGAGATTTATAAGAAGATTACCCACCTACCTATACTATTGAGATTATAAATTTTTCTCTCAATACTCTGTATAAGATTAAACTAATGAATAATATTAATCTCTCTTTTTATCTCTATATCCATTTTTTTTTCTCTCACTTCTTGTCTTGCCTTGTCTTTAGAATGAGACAAATGAGTTCCAATTTATAGAAAAGCTTTGAGGCTCTTCATCTTCCATGGAAGAATAAACAGCCACTTCTGTTTGGTATCCCGAGATTCATTTAGTATTCCTAGTGTGACAATGAACTACATATCATCAATATAATAACAAATATTAACAATCTCCCACTTGGAGTCCGATTGAAACACTCCAAACCTAATTCTTCCTCCACTTATTCATTGCATAAGTCCTTCACCTGTATATTAGTGCAAGATCACCAAAGTTTCTACACAAGAGGACGTCCCCTAATATAAACATCTTCGTGTTTATCCGTAACTCTCGACAGATCTCATGCACGTCTCCAACAACCTGCATTTGATGTTGGCATCTTTATCTCCACACAAATGAGGTATATCTCCATGTCAATCCTGCATATTTTCTAAAGTTACTTGTAACCAACCTCCACCATTGGCTAAGGATAGATTTCAATCTCCATCGAAATCTTCTTCATCCTTATCTACGAATCCCCTCAAGCATATCCTTCGACGCATACTGGCTGCATGGTCAAACCCTCCTGGTTTGACATAACTAATCTCAGCCAGTGGTCCCCTCTCTTGATGCTTCTAGTAAATTGCACGCTCCAAATACTGGCATTGCAGCACTGCTAGGCAACTTGACCCAAATACTATAATCCCAGTAATTTGCTCGGTCATGTCCATGCACCCATGCTTGATGCGTACCGCTATGCTGCTCGTCTCGGAATGCTTGGTCCATCAACCTCGCTCCGCCGATATGCACACACGTAGCTGCTCGGCCTGGTGTTCAGTCATCACACCCCTTGAATTGCTACCTGGAACCTGCCATGACTATGAGGTTTCCTCCCGCTGATTTACAGACATGCTCGGTACAATTATCGATCATAATGCCTATACACCCCATCAAGTACCAACACTCTTCTCGTTCTAAATCCTAGAACTCGCTCCATGCACTATAATTTAATCTTTGTCTACAACTTTAACACGGATTAACTTTGGTAAGTTTTTTCCACCACTCAGATAGCATCGACTATCCATCTTTAGATGTGGGATGACTAGGAATAATCACCAAACCCTAGCTCCGAACTAGTCTCCTGAACTAGACTTGTAACAGTCCTCCCTCACCAATGAGACCTGATGTCCTCATTGGAGGGTTATGTCCTCCCTTGTACTTCTTGATCTTGCTCTCCAATTGCCACAAGTCCCTCTCATTTTCCCAGCTAGCCTAGCTTTTTGGTTCCTCCTTCCACTTGATACGACACTTCAACCGCTCATTTGAAGTCCCTAGGCTGACATGCCTATACTCCAAAATCCTCCCTGCCTTTTTCCTAAATTGATGCCGGACGGTAGAGGGAGCTCTCTTCGGACGAACTCTCATCGGATTGACCAAATCCTCATGGAAAGGTTCGAGAAAACTAACATGGAAATGTGGGTGAAGCTTGTACCCTTGTACCTTCTCCCCCTAACAAGGACCATCGTGCCTTTATACCAATATCTGATGCACCTCTATACATTTGATTTTCTCCTAAATCAATGGCATGAGCTTCAACATTACTTTGTCCCCCATGCTGAATGACAATGCCCTCGAGTTAGCATATCTCTTCATTCTGCTCATTGCCTCGGCCAATGAATCCACTGCATCTCGTCCTGTTGGACACCATACTCCACCTCCCTGTGGAGCAACCTTTAGTGGTGTATGAGGCTGGTAGCCTGTAGCATCGTCAAAAGGACTAAGCCCCGTAGCTGAACAATGATGCAATTTATAACAAAACTGCATCGCTTCAAGAAGATCCAACCAATTCCTCTGGCTGGCTATGACGAAATGCCTCAATGTATTCGCCCTCTCAGTCTGCCCGTTAGACCGAGAATGGTTAGCTGTAACAATATTGGTGGGACCACAGTACTTTCCTGCATTCCTGAAGAACCAATTGGCAACAGTCTCAACTAAGCACCCCTATGGTTTTGCTGCGATTACGAGTACTTAGAAAACTGAACCACAAACCTAGCTGACATTCTCTTCACCTTAGGGAATCTGAACACCAAGTCCATTGGGACCGAGCTCCATGGTCTCGAAAGTGTAAGTAGTGGCTGCAACAACCCAACCTCTAACCTTCTCTCCACCTTATCTTGCTGACCCACTAGACAAGATTTGACAAAAACTTTATTATCAGCCTTCAGTCTCGGCCAATAATATGTCCCAGACATTAGAGCGTGCACCCGGTTCCTGCCTGGATGTCTTTGCCACTGGGGATCATGGGACTCCTCCCTAAGCTTTCGTCTTAGTCTACCCGTAGGGACACATTGTCGACCCCCACTAGCATAGACTAACTCATCATCTAACCAATACATGCGAGTCCAGCCCCTGCTAACTTTGTCAACCAGCTTCTTGTCCTTGAGATCTGCCTTTGCCAACTCTCTGATCTGCCCTAGTAGCTCCTGCTACTTTGCCTGTTTCAGAGATTTCTTCTTTCGAGTCCTGAAGAATTTGTTAGCTACTTTGTCCTTGTTGACAATGAACTCCAACCCCAACAAGTAAACTCTCAATTGATTGAAATCCAGCAATTTCAATATTGGCTCCGATGATAGACTTCTATAAAGTGCAACAACGACCGTTTAAATTGACCTTATGACCAAGTAATTAGATAATAATATGGAAGGGTAAAATTGACTTTTTATATGTCAATTAATAAGAAAATTTTAATACGACAGAATTATGGTCAATAAAAAGGTTTGAAATAGTATTTATGAGATTTAGAACTCTTAATTAGGGTGTATAGTTAAGAGGCAATTATCCATTTTAGATAAAACAGCCATATTTAGATTTTTATTAACTAATTATAATAGAATATCCAAAATACCCCTAATTGTTGGTGTCTTTATAAGTCTAGAGAAAGACTCAGCTTTTTAAAATTTCTATGACTTTAAAAGGGGGGAGAAGAGGCAACTATGTTTTGGTATGTTTTGTCTTCTTTTATTAATTTTTTCATTAAATTACTATATTTTTATGTAGAATTTATGTTTAAAACATGCATGTACCATGATTATGTAAATTTTGATTGACTTTAGATAATTTTTCAAGAGGAAGCGTTATGGACTTTGATTATTTTGTGGAGAATTGTGTTGTACATTAATTTATAAGGTTTGGATTCATAAGGCTTTGTCTTCTTTTCTTCCTTCAGTCTCCCAAATGTAGGCTTTCCAATTATAAAAACGGCCTATATATAATAATAATAATAATAATAATAATTATTATTATTATTATAATAAGAAAGTGAGCCGCTCTGTAAAACCTCTTTTACGGGTTAGGGTTTTACCCGATTTGAGTTTTGCCCTATTCGGGTCAGTATCGAGTTAGTTCGAGCGAGATCGAGCCAAACTAGTTTCAGATTATGAGTATGGGCCTAGATGACCGTATGACCATGTTATAGTGACTGAGTATGTTTGAATGCAGATGATAAGATCATGAATTATCACTGTATATTAAGGTATACAAATTTGTTTGTATATGTTAGCCAGGATTTTAGGCCTAAATCTAGACCATTGCCGCGTATAATATCCGTTTGGGATTTTTTTTAGGCATCTAATTTCATGCATCATAGGCATTTTGGACCATCGGATTGTACCCTGTGGGGCGAACTCGATTGTGATTGGGGTTTCGAGGCACATTTATCCTCCATGCCTCGATTCCTGCGTTTAGAGTCAATTTCAGGACTCGAATCAGTTTCAACAATGGACGGTCTCAATCCAAGTTTTCCATTTATACGTATAGTACATACACCCATAGGTGGGCCCCACTCGTCCACGAGCTGTCGAGCGTCGAGATCGTGCCACGTGGTAAGATCTGAGCCGCTCACTCAACCATATCTTCCCGTATAGATTCTTTTGGTTTTCTCCGGTTTTCACTGTTTTATGCCCTTTAGCGCCACCGCCACTTCGGTTCGCCGCCGGCGAGTCTCCGCCTTGCCCCCGGCCACCGCACATACACCTCCATGACCTCCTCGCAGCCGTCTTTCCAGTCGTACCTGTTATGACCACTAGAGCCGCCGCAGTCGCCGCCGGTGAGGGAGTTTTTGAAGTGGGTTTTCGCCACCGCCACCACCCGTTCTGGCCATTTTCCGGCGCCGGCGAGCCACCACCGGCCGATCCGACCACCCACACAGCTTACCCTCACCTAGATCTACATTTTGAGATAACCCATGATGACCACCACGGCCTCGATCACTGCCGACAATGTCACCGCACCCGGCGGCGACACCGCTCCTTTTCGGCCGGTTTTCGGCTAGCCACTGGCCGGACTCGTCCGATCGCCACCACCATGATGTTCCCCATCCTCTCCTCTGTCGATCCCGACCGGCGGCCACCCCAGCCGCCCCGCTGTCGGCGTTTTCCGGCGACGGGAACCGGCGACCCTCCTCCCGGCCCGTTTACCCGTTCGTGGTCCGCTTACCCGCGTCTACCAGCTTGTGACCGCATCTGCCTAGTTATGCTCGAGTCCGCCAGTTCATACCATGTCTGATTCCGTCTGTCCTGTCCAGGTCCGCCCAGCCAACCCAACCCATTTTCCAGCCCAGGTTGGTTCAGGCCATTCCGGTTGGTCTGGTTCAGCTTATTCGGTCTGGTTCATCTTGGTTTGGTCCGGTTCAGCTCATTTTGGGCCGTCTTCGTCCGTTCTTGCGCCGTTTTCGGTAATTCGAGAACTTTTATATTAGTTTACATGCATATTCACATGATTTAGCATGATTGGATGTTATGATAATTTTTCTTTAAATATTATTTT
>JAVDBV010048461.1:0-13512 GCA_032619315.1 Piper longum | reverse complement strand
AGAGTAGATCCGGGTCGGCTTAACCGAATCTAGTAGATTATCGAACGGTTCAGTCACCGGTAGCATTTCCGGGTCGGTTCACGGGTGAGCCGAATCGGGGTGTTACAACAGATGTTCCTATATCAATGAGAAATGCCCCACCTTTGAGTGTGGTTTGAATTAGTGATTTACGTAATTAGAAGTAACCAATTAGGTTTACGACGAATCCTAGAAATCGATCATTGATCCAATTTGAGTATCTCTACGGGATAGATCTCATGAGAAAACTGAAGAGTAACAATAGCAAAAGATTGAGTTCAGTAGTTCCCCATATCAAATTATTCACTCTAGAGATATGGTAATATGGAGAAGACAAACTTGTTTGAGGCATAGATAGAATCGGAAGTGCCCCTTGTTTCAAAGAGAAGAGGACGAGTTATTCACATTTCATTTGATGGTCAGAGGTGAATTTAAAGCTAAGCAGCGGTAATTCTAAAGATCCTCCAGGGAAAAATAGAGATGCCACTTGTGTTACCCGTAATATGTGAAAGTATCAACGTAATTTCATAGAGTCATTCGGTCTGAATGCTACATGAAAAACATAAGCTAAATGATAGAACGGGGAGACCTAAGATGTATAAGATCCTAATGTAGGCGATTCAACATATTGGAATTCCTCTATATCCACTCGTGTGGTACTCCATTATACGATTCAGATAAGATCCATCTGACTAGATATCATCATATACATCCGAAAAGCCATATGCTTTGGAAAAAGCTTGTGTAGTTTGGGAAGGGATTTTTATTGATCGAAAGGAAGAATCTACTTCAACTGATATGCCCTTAGGCACAAGCATACATAACATAAAAATCACACTTAGAAAGGGTGGACAATTAGCTAGAGCTATGAGGCTGTATAAAAAATGATTGCAAAAAAGGGTAAATCAGCTACATTAAGATTATCATTCGGGGTGGTCCGTTTGATATCCAAAAACTGCTCAGAAATAGTTGGAGAAGTGGGTAATGTTGAGGCGAACTAGAAAAGTTTGGGTAAAGCCGGATCTAAGTCTTGGGCTAGCTAAGTGTCTTGTAGTAAGAGGAGTAATGAACCCTATAGGCTATCTCCATTGGGTGGGGAAGGAAGGCCCAAATTGGTAGAAAAAACCCCGCAACCCCCTGAGGTTATCCTGCATTTGGAAAAAGAAGGAAAAGCAATAAATATAGTGATCGTTTTATTATTCGCTGCCGTAAATACAAATTTGGATATGGTAAATAAGATTGAGAATAATCCATTTGATTATGTTTCGTTCGTTTCTTCATTTCATATTTACAAATCTTCTTTTTGAATTACAAAACCAAAACAAAAACAAAAGGGAACAATTTAATTTATATTATGACGCATTCATTAAAAAAAGCCCCTTTGTAGGTAATCATTTATTGAAAAAAATTGAGAAACTCAATATGAAGGGGGAAAAGCAAGTAATAGTAACGTGGTCCTCGACATCAACTATTATCCCCACAATGCTCGGCTATACAATCGTATTCATAATGTGAAAGAACATTTACCTATTTATATAACATACTGTATGGTGGGTCACAAATTGGAAGAATTTGCACCTACTCTTACTTTCTGGGGACACGCGAGAAATGATAATCGATCTCGTCATTTATGATGTAAAATAGGTGTTTTTCATTCATTGGTCAGAGATAAAAAAAAAGTATGTCAAGTTGGAGAAAGGCAAAGAAGAGCGAGCATCTTGAGAACTCAAGTCAAACTTTCACTTGAGATGTGCACATTTTAGCTCACAAGGCACAAAGAGTCATTGATCAGATTTGTGGACATTCTTATGTGGAAACACTTACACTAGCCGAACTCATACCCTACTGAGCATCTTATCCCATTTTTAAATTACTTTATTATGTAGCAGTAAGCGCTAGTCACAATATGGTTTTCAATGAAGCTGACTCATACATTAGTAAAGTGGAAGTTAATGAGGGTGCTATTTTGAAAAGGTTAAGGCATCGAGCTCGAGGGAGTAGTTATCTAATAAAAAAACCCTCCTGGTATATAACTATTGTATTGAAGGATAGAACCTTAAATAAAATGAGTACTCCTACTTCACTTCCTTAAAAAAGAGTGAATCTCTAATATTTAGAGTTAGGGGGTCATATATATACTAGAAAAATATGTAGAGGAGAAGGAGAGAGAAATATAGAAATGAGAAAAAAAATAAATCCACTAGGTTTCCGACTTGGTGCAACTTAAATTCATTGTTCCATTTGGTTTGCACTATACAAAAGTTATTCTAAAAGTCTTTAGGAAGATGAAAAAAATACAAGATTGTATCCATAATTATGTAGAAATAATATAAAAATAGAAAAAGGAATCTCCCCTATAGAGATTAAAAAAAAAGGATCTTATCCAGGTAATAATCTATTTGGGATCCCTAAATTCGTTAATGGGTGGTCGAACATGGGGAATTGACAAATAATAGACCAATGTGTAAAACGAATTTCTTTCCATGAACAGGGGACTTAACATTGCTATTATACGAGTTGCAAAACCTTATGCACAACCCACTATTATAGTTCTGCAATTAAAGAATCAAGTTTCATTTTGTAAGGCAACGAAGAATGCTATTGAATTAACTAAACAAGCAAATAAAAAAAAAATTCAAATACAACTAGCAGAGTGTGCTTATGGAAAAGAAATTGCACGTGTCAAATGTATCAAAGAAGAAACGGTGCTTACAAACCATTCGAGCTAAAATTGATTATTGTTCCTATACAGTTCAAACTATTTATGAGATATTAGGAAATAATTTTGGATGAGAAATAAAATAATAGAACCCTGATAGAAGAAAAACTAAACCTGTTTCTTTGTTTTTATCTTAAAAAAAAGTCATTCTAATTCTTAACTCTATAGGGTTGAATAAAATTTTCATTTATCTTTTGGAAGAATTGCTATGCTTAGTGTGCGACTCGTTGGTTTTTCTTTATGGTTGGAATTAAAAAAATAATTAACATGCTGGCAGGGTCCCTAACTAATAACAACTAGAGAACTAATAACCAGCTCATTGCTTCGTATTATCGAGATCCAGGAAATCAATCACTATATAGAGTAACTATGTAATTGATATTTCATATAGTTGTAGCAACTACATTATTGATTCTATCAAATAAAAAATAAAACATATTCTAATTACATATTGTGAATCATAATAGAATAGAAGAATACCAATAAATGGAAAGGTGGGAGAAAGATATTCGTAAAATAACAATGATATAGGATTCCAATATTTATGGCCTACAAATCATCTCATAAAAAAAAGCAGTGTGAGAAAGCATTAAATTCTATTTATATGGATCAAAATTCGATCAATCATCCAGTTTATAGGATGGGAGAACTCAAATAAATAGAGAGCCTAAAGTCAATAGAGATTGGTAAGATTGACTCAGAAATGAATTTCATTGACACTGAAAGCGCCACTGGATAATTTAGGCCTAGACATTAATAGACACATCATGGGAACAACAACACCTGTGATTGGAGAGATTTATTTGTAAATAGAATCCTATGGATTCATTGGGTGGGAAGGCAAAACCAACAAGGTGCCAATTCATTTTTTGGAGAGGTCGTGGATTTACCTTTCAAATGTGGAGTAAAAAAAAGTTAATATTCGCCCGCAAAGAATAGCTTATTGGATTGCCCGATTTTTTGTTCAGCCAAGCTAATTCAATAAAAGGTTAAAACAAACAAAACAAGGATTCAATATAAAAATGAAAGAGATTATTCTATAAATTGAACCAGAAGTCTTATAAAAGTCTATGTGTATTTGTATGTACATACAAACTCTTTATTTTTAGATGTATAATAAATAAAAAAATGCAAGAATTTAAGTAAATCGGATTTAGTGTCTTACTGATTAAATATAAGAAATACAATTGACAATTTTGCTCGAGAGGAGCTAGATGAAAAGAAACTCTCATGTCCAGTTATGTAGTAGAGATGGGGCTGGAAAAATACCCATCAACTATACTGAAAAAAGAACCAAATTTCATAAAAAACATAGAGGAAGGATGAAAAGAATATCTTATCGAGGCGATCATATTTGTTTCAGTAGATACGCTATTCAGGCACTTGATTTGCTTTGATAACATCTACACAAATAGAAGCAGGCTCGCGAGCTATGACACATTATGTGTGTCGCGGGGGGTAAATATGAGTACGTATATTTCCAGTTAAGTCTGTTACAGTAAGACCCGCATAAATCCCTTATGAGTTCCGGTAAAGGATCCCTTGAATATTGGGTATCCGTCGTTAAACCAGCCGAATACCTTATGAGATTAGAGGAATATAAAAACTGTAGATAGAGTTGTGAATTTAATAGCTGTGTCAAAAATGCCTGTACTAACTCAATTCGTTATCGTAGGATAGGGCTATTGAAACAAAAAAAAATAGTGAAGCAAAATGAGAATTACTTTCTCTTTTTTTTCAAATATCTATTTCTGAAATAAAATATCTTTCTTGTTTCCTGTGCCCTTTGCATCAAAATAACATTTAAAACAAATTATATGATTCAAACTCAAACCTATTTGAATGTAGCGGATAACAACGAAGCTCGAGAATTAATGTGCATTCAAATCTTAGGAGCTAGTAATTGGCAATATTCTAATATTAGTGATATTAATGTTGCTGTAATTTAAGAAGCGGTGCCAAATATATCTCTAGAAAAATTCAAAGTAATTCGGGCTGTGATTGAATGCACATATAAAGAACTTAAACGTGACAATAATATGATAATTTTGTATGATGACAACAGAAAAGTTGTCCTTGATCTAGAAGGAAGTCCAAAAGGAACCTGAGTTTTGGAGCGATCAGTAAGGAATGGAGACAATTGAATTTTACTAAGATAGTTTCATTAGCTCCTGAGGTATTATAACACTAGTCGATGAGATCATGATATATAATCAAGTAGGATATCTAAAATGGATCAATTATAGAAATGATGTCTCATTCATATCCCTTCTCACGTGTACCCCTTCACTTTTTCCTTATTTATTCTTTCTTTATTCATTCTTTAAAAATTCTTTAAAAAATAATCAAAAGAGAGTAAAAAAAAAAGAAAAAAACACGTTGATTATATTTTAAAAAAGAGGCAATATAATTTTAGTTTGTCACGGGGAGGGACACTATTGCTGACATAATAACTTCGATAAGAAATGCTCATATGGATAATAAAGGAATGGTTCGAATAACATGTACAAATATGACTGAAAACATAGTTAGAATACTTTTATGCAAAGGCTTTATTGAAAACGTTGGGAAACATTGAGAAAATCAGAAAAAAAATCTGGTTTAAAACATAGAAGGAATAGGAAAGGAATATCTATAACTATTTTAAATTTAAAGTGTATCAGCTGACCAGGTTTACGAATCTATTCCGACTATCAAAAACTACCTAGAATTTTAGGCAAAATGGGAATTGTCATTCTTTCTACTTCTCGAGGGGTAATGGCAAATCGTGAAGCTCGACTAGAAGGCAATTGAAGAGAAATTTTGTAGTATATATGGTAATCCCTCTGCTCATGCAAATTGAATTGGATCCACAACTTCCGATTTCTTACAAGGGGAAGAAGGGCTAGTTTTCTAATATTACCCATCTTCCATTAGTTGATACTTCAAGAAGGTTACCTAGAATAAAAGAACTAAAATTGATTCATGAAGGTTTAATTACTAAATCACTTCCCAATGTTATGTTCTTGGTTCATTTAGATAATGAGGATTTAATCCTAGGCTATGTTTCAGGGAGAATCCAGCGTAGTTTTATATGGATACTGCCAAGGGATAGAGTCAAAATCGAAGTAAGTCGTTATGATTCAACCAGAGGACATATAATTTATAAACTTCGCAACAAAGATTCGAACAATTAGGCACCCTCTTAAACATTTCTTTCCTAGGCGTGGGGTTCCGATTCGAATTTCAAATTTTAAGAGACTTATTTTCTTCCAAAGAATAGATTCAAAATTAAGGTAAGGAAAAAATATGAAAATAAGAGTCTCTGTTTATAAAATTTGTGAAAAATGTTATTTGATTCGTGGACATGGATAAATTTTAGTAATTTGTTCCAACCCGAGACATAAACAGAGACAAGAATAATCTTTCTAAAAGGGACTCTTCAAGGAATCTGATGTACAAATACAAATAAGGTATTCACTTTAAAATGAAATGGATATATTCGTGTATTTCTAACTCATATTTAATATGATAAGATGAAAAAATATATATAAATATGACAAAGCCTATACCAAGGATTGGTTCACGTAGATGTGGGTGTATTGGTTCACGTAAGGCTGGAGGTAAATTACCAAAAGGGGTTATTCATGTTCAAGTGAGTTTTAACAAGTGACTATTATAGATGTACGAGTTCAAGTTGTTTCTTGCTCATCTACCAATACTTGTAGATTCAAGGGTTCCAAAAGAGGGACACCTTTTGCAACCCAAACCGTTGCAGGAAATGCTATTTGTATAGTAGTGGATCAAGGTATGCAACAAGCATAAGTCATGACACAAGGTCCTGGTCTAAGAAGTGATGCATCATTGCGGGCTAATCGCAGAAGTGGTCTACTTTTAAGCTTTGTACATGATGTAACCCCAATGCCACATAATGGATGTAGGCCCTAAAAAAAGGCGCGTGTAGAAATCAGAATTAAACATATTTCAAGAGAAAAATAATGATTTAAAATCAGATCAATTATAGTAGCATGGTTTGAGAGGAAATAGCAGTAACCACCATCCCACTACGATGGAAGTGCTATATAGAGATTTTTTCTTTGACGGAAAAATAGATTAGGATTGAAATTATTGATTTTTTTTTGTTAATTGTTGTTGAATGGTGTTGAATGTTTATTTTTAGTATTATGACAAAATTTTAAAATTATTTATTTTGTAATTATGATTGTTATTTTGGATATATTTTGAAATTAGGAAATTTGGAACTGTTTTAAAACTAATTAATTTTATGTTTGAAATTTTAGTGTAATGTAGTTCATATATAAGATTTAAAATAATGATTATGAAGTTATTGATTTGATTTAATGGCTTGCTGTTTATTCTTAAGATGAATTTTTAAAATTATGATTTATTTTGTGATTATGATTGTTATTTTGTGTATATGATGAAATTAGGGCATTTGATTTTGTTTAAAAACTAATTAATTTGATTATGTTTGAAAATTTATTTTAATTTTCTTCATATATAAGATTTAACATAATGATTATGACAATACTGATTGTTGTTGAATGTTTATTATTTATTATTATAATAAAATTTTTAAGGATTTATTTTGTGATTATGATTGTTATTTTGGATATATGCTGAATTGTTTTTAAAACTAATGGATTTTTAGTTTGAAATATTATTTTAACATTATTCATAGATAAGATTTAAAATAATGATTATGATAGTACTGATTGTTGTTGTTTGTTAATTATTGTTGAATGTTTATTATTGACTATTATAATGAATTTTAAAATTAGGATTTATTTTGTGATTACAATTGTTATTTTGGACATATGTTGAAATTAGGGTATTTGAATTTTTTAAAAAACTAATTAATTTGATTATGTTTGACCACACGCTATCTCGTAGTCATGTTTGTTTGACCACACATACACGCACCAGAAAGACAAAGGGAAGAGAGAATATGCCGATAAGAAGTCCGAGGTTGTGACGGTAAGTTTTTGTATTTTATTTTATTTATCTTTTTATGTACTTTTTAAATAAGTAAGAGTTTAAATTTTCATTTAGAAATATGTTTCTTTGAAATTGGCACACATTGGTTTGATTTGTATTATAGCATTGCAATTCTAGCTTCTACTATTTGTCGAGTGTTTAATTGTTGCCAATACTTTGAGTAAATAAAAAAACATGGGATGGAAGAGTTTTTGTGTTTTTTTTCTTCGTAGGAGAAGGACCTCTGTGAAGACCATACATTTCCTCTTTGATGAATGTGAAATTCTTATATGAACGTGTAATTGTTATGTAAAATATTGATTATGAAATTGTGAAATTTATAAGTTGTGAAAATTTTCTAATTATCTATTTATAGGGGTGACTCTGCCAGATTTTCTTTAAATTAGATATTTTATAATGATTTTATTAATGAATTCTAAATATATCAACTTCTTTGATGTAATGTCATACGATGTTATCATTTTTTGCATGTTTTCTTTGTTAAAAACTGTTAACTGATTGTACTAATTAATAATGTTTTTCTAGGTTAGGTATCGAGAACGTATAAAGTCAACGTATGGTACTGATCTTTCTAGCTATCTATTGGTTGTCGACCCTATGGCATACTAATATGCGGTCAAAGAGCCAAATAAGAGTCGGTAATATAGATTGTGATATGCATTGATGGCAATGCACCACCTTCCCCCAAATCAGGTGGATCCACTTCTTATCACACCAATGATGATAGGTCTGGCATTGTCACACCCCAAATCCGGTTCACCTAAGAACCAGGTTAGAACTGTTAGATTAATTCGAAGGACTTGAACGAGAAATAGATAAAAACAACCCTTTTGGTGTCTCAGGAAAAGAAGACACCACGAATTGCTCAACCAACACTCATCAGGAAAAGGTGAATGGATGTTGGACTGCATCACCAGAATATACTAATGACAATGAGGCCGGGATGACTGCTGGTCAGGATTGACGCCTAGGTGATGGAGAGCATGGTGGTAGTGGTGATCGATGGAGTCTGGCTGGTGGTCGCTAGAAAATGGCCGGGAAGTGGGGTTATCATTGTCGTAAGTAAGGAGGTAGCCAACGGTGAATGTTGTGGCAAGAGTTGACAGGGCTGGGTGCAATTAGTTGGGCATGGTATGGGGAAGCTATCTGGGTGATCATCTCAGCCGGAGGTAGCTCAATGGTGCCAAAAAAAGGTCTGAAAGTCCCGGAGGTGATAGGAATATGGTGAAAAAGATAGCTCTATTGGCAGTCAATGTTGCAATGTCGGCTCCGGTGGTGGATCCTGGTCGATAGCTTACCATGAGGATGTCATGGTGGTACGAATCTGGTAGCCGGAGTTTGGCTTGAGAATCCCCGGCGGGGAGCCAAAGTGGCCACGACGCCAGGGCTAAAAATGCTCAAAAAATGTGGGAGAAATTCCAGGAAAATAGAAGGAAGTTAGGGCTGATGTGGTATGATCCGATCTTGCCACGTGGCATGATTCTGACATCCAGTAACTCATGGACCTAGTGTGGTCCACAATGGGTATATACATTATATTTATGGTCAGAAAGCTCGGATCGACACCGTGAAAAGTTAAAACTGACTCGAAGCCTAACAAAGACTCTACGGATAGAAATCGAGGAAAGAAGCAAAATGGGCCTCGAAATCCTAACCTCAATTGGTGATGATTTAAGACTCAAATCAAAATGGGCCCATGGGGCAGTCTGGAAGTCCAAAATCCCTAAGATTAATGCAAAAAGTGGTAGTCTAAAAAAGTCCAAATAGATACTACCGGCTGTAATGCCCTAGATCTAGCTTAAAACCTTGATCTAACACAAGAAAGAACTGGCATACCTCAAGTATATGCTGATAACTCATGCTCTGCTATAGCAAATTGAATCTATCATCTGTATATTGGGCATATCCAGCCTCTATATCATGCTCATACAACCATCTGGGCCCTATACTCATAGTTTGAGAGCTGAACTGACTCAAAACTGGCCCAAACTGGGCTAGACAACAAGCGAGTAAAACCCTAACCTAAAATTGTGGTTTTACAGGTACGACATGCTAAACCCCTCAGCCTCATGAGCCTTTACTCTACCGGCTAGAGGATTTAGAGACTTATGAGGAGGATAGATAGGCATAGATCACGAGGATGAGGGGCTTGGGACCGCCAGCTTACCTACCTTCTTGACAAGAGAGACTAACGACTAGGGAAGGAGGCTTAGACCAAAGATGACCGACTTGTCCAGTCTATTACTACTACTTTGGATGCTCAGAAGTTTCATCATATAATGATCATATATAGAGACCAACGTAGTGACCCTAATGATTATGACCCAAATATGTCATGTAAACATCGAGCTGTTTGCCAAGGGTTTTTAGTGCTGGTACGGTTGTTACTTGAATCGGGTTAGTAGAGTCCGGCCCTTCTTGCCGTGGTTTGTATATGGTATGGTGTAAGTTGCCCAACCTTAGCCTCCTTCAGTGCCCGGTATGCCTGTTTTGACATGGGATGCACAACTTTTTCATGTTGGGTCTAAATTAATCGTGTATATTTAGATGTTAGGGCCGTGTCCCTCACGTGTTTTTTTGGTGTGCTTGTTGAGTGTTTGATAACCTTTTGGACCGTCCCGAGGTAAGCCCGATCACTTTAGGGTAGAAATCTTAAGTTTTTGGGTTTTGAGATAACCCAACCCATATCTTTTTAGCTAACTCAATCCATACACTTTATCTATCCAACCCATACCTCTATAGGAATGGCACGCATACCTCTATAGGTATTGCACGCATACCTTTATGACATCACCAAGCTAACCCATACCTCCTTATCCAACTGATACCTCTTTAGGTATAGTACCCATACCTATGACATCACCAAACCAACCACCTTTTTCTATAAAATCCACCCCTTCTCACACCTTTTCACCATTTCTCTTTCCCTCCTTACCTCCAACCTCTTTTTTCTACTCTCCTTGGCATTCTTCTTCCTTGGATCTCCAAGCAACCCCCCTACAGGTTCTTGCATCCTAGGGTGGTAGGCTTTGAGGTTGGATGCCTCATGCTTCAAAAGACCTCCCTTTGGTCTTCACTCATTAGCCTCAGGTTTGGGCTGTCTCTCTTGATCGTCGTTTGATGTGTATCGCATGTATGCTTCTATGAATTTATTTTTAGGATATTTTTATCATGTATATATAAATGTTAGGAGAATTTTGAGTACACATTTATCTTATTTAGCAATGTGAATAAATAGATATGGTTTTTATAATGCATGTAAATCGCTGATATGCACCGTTTCAGTATAAAAATCATATCTTGGCATTCTAATGTTCCATTTGCACGATTCTTATTTGTGTACACTCATAACATGTATATATACAACTTTTGTCTTGAGTATTTTACCTCCCATGTCTAGAATTTGCATGTATGAGTGTAAAAATTGAGGAAAGGTGACAACTTTGACCATTATAGTGATATAAGCCCTTTTTCTCCAATTTTTACTCTCTGACTTTGTAGGATTTATTGATGCACAACCTGCCATATTTTTCATGGTAATTTTTGGAGCTATTGGTAAATTTTTAATCCTAATTTAACCAATAAATAATCATGAACATCACCCATAAGTACGCTCTATATTTCTTGTGTGTTTATCACTATGAGAATGATATGTGATTGTGTGATATTTGATGCCACGAATTTAAAACTAATAAACTATTGTAAAATTATATGATACTACACTAAGTGTCTAATTGAAAGATGTAACTTTTTGAAATGGGTAAAAATCATTTATGTATGTTTTAGAGGTGTTTACACAGATAGTGTAAAGATGCTGAGTTAAAACCCTAGTTTTTCACTCAAATTATAAATTACCTTAAAATAGGTTAAGTGTGCTTTATTTCAGTGAAACCTTGTCCACACCTTTCCCTATGTCTCAGTATCATTGTGACTAATTTTTGGGACATTTGGGTAGGTTTCCAATTTTATTTGTGAATTTCAAATTTGTTAGGGTCCAGATAGCTCCAAAACAGCCTATCCAGTGACCAAATTTACAAAATATTATTAGGCCTATTTACAAATTAAATTTGGACTAAGTCTTACTGGGATCAATCTCCATGTGTTAGCTAACTTGGCCCACTGACCCAAGCTCATTTGGAGTTGTTTAGCCCATGAACCAATAGTTACAAAATTGGTGCGCAGTCTAAGAACACCGTTCTAGCACCTTAGAGCCGAGCCTAATGGGCCTTGTTATCCTTTATTGGGCCATGGGCCAGCCATGGTAGAATTTACATAGGAGCCTTATAGTGTTAGGGACAACCCATCTAAATTTCAGCCCATTTGGACATTGTTAGGCCTATCTAAAAAATTGTATGGTAAGCCCATTTAATTAAAAACCCTAGAATTGACTAGTGCCCACTAAGTTAACATGGAACCAAAACCTTAATTAAGTTACCTAATAAGGTTTAACACTTCACTTAGGACCTAATTTAGATAATGAAGTGATGTTAAGTGTTGAGTTTGTGTGGAGGCTTTGCCTCATTTTGCATGACGATGTGATCTGATTCATATTCGATTCCATCTCCATGCTAGGTATTGCGGTGAGCTCATCGACTATAATATGGACCTCTACTCATCCAGGTCTGTAGGACTCTCCATTTACTTGATCTCTGGGTGGCTCCCTACATGTTGAGTTTAACAGTATTTTAGACGTAGGAAGGCCTCGACGGCATTTTATCAAATCCCTTGATTGTATGGCCATTTAGTCGTGCTTTCTATACATGTTTAAAAAAACTACAAGGATGAGATCCCTTGGTATCAAAGCCACTCTTGGGCTATTAAGGCTTGGGATGCGTGTGTTGTACATGCATGCTGTATGTTGTATGATATGTCTACATGATATATTGTATGCCTGTATGTTATATGTGGTTGTTCTTTTTAAAGACCCGCCACCACCCTATGCCAATCCATAGCTTTGTTGTCTGGTATGTCTTTGTGTGTGTTTTTTGCTAACCTCCTTTTTGGTGTTTCCAGTGGTCAGTTTGTGTGTGGCAGTTTGTGAGCCGCAGTTTGCAAGCTGTCTGTGTTAGTTAGTTTGTGGTTAGTGTTAGTGGTTATATAGTCTGATCAAATGTCAGGAGGACGCTGAGGTAGATTGTCGCTACACCGTAGGCCTTCCCCTGACAGGCGATCCCCATCCCCCGTGCAGGAGCCAGTGGCGGATTCCTAGATAGAGCTGATTAAGGTCCTATGAGAGGAGCAGCAGGTCCTGAAGGCATAGTAGATGAAAGCCATGGAGGACCAGCAATGGTCCCGTGAGGAGATAACCCGGCTGTTGGATACAGTCTGGGAGATGGCCATGGTCGTGGCCAAATTGGAGAAGAGGCCAACAAGCGAAGAGATACTTGTGAGGCCTCTGAGCCGGAGCGAGTACCACCACTGCTACTGCTGCGAGCTCAGTATCCCCATATTCCACCTATGCAACCGGCTGTAGGGTTGTATGAGAACCTAGCCCCGGGGATGCTAGTGGAAGTTTCTCTCCCTAGACAGACTAACAGTGAGGCAGAGATGGCTAGAACCAGCTATTTTGTTGTTGGAGGTGACTCAGGCAGTCAGGGCCCTAAGTAGCCCCATCACACTAGGGAGCGTTGGGATGTTGAGCACTTCCTGAAGAATGGGGGATATCTATTCTACAAGAGCACAAATCTCGAGGTCGCGTTGGAGTGACAAGATCAGTGTTGATACACTTGGGGTGTCCCCAAGAGCTAAGGGTGCGCGTAGCCACTAGGGCTATGCAA
>JAVDBV010048460.1:0-23930 GCA_032619315.1 Piper longum | reverse complement strand
ATATATATATATATATATATATATATATATATATATATATATATATATATTTGTGTATATTTGTCCGTGGGCTTTATTGCATTTTCCACTACTGAAGTATTTGTTTGTTTTTTTTCTCTTTTTGTGGTGAGGTTTGTGTTTTAATATACTACTGAATTATTTGGTTAAAGGTGCGGCACCAATCTTTGGAATGTCCCTTGCGACTGGTTACTTGTCGATTCTGCGGAGATATGCTACCCGCTGGGAGTTCTGCATCCGACGTCCGTGATAGGCTGCGGGGTTTGTCTGAACATGAGAGTATGTGTGGCTCGAGAACCACACCGTGCGATTCATGTGGCCGTTCTGTCATGCTCAAGGAGATGGATGTTCACAATATCGCTGTCCATCCAAAGAATTGAAGTGCGAGATCCGGCCGCAGATCCGTTCCTCGCGTATGAGGGAGGCACCAAATGGTTTGTATCTTTTGATACTAATGCAATACATTCATGTTATTGTTGTTACCCACGGATACTATCAATACCACACTGTTGTAATTTGTTTTTCGCCAGAAAGAGTAGCAAATCTCGAGGGGCACAACCCTCGTGGTGTTGGTTATTTATCAGCGCTATCTTGGAAAAAATCCATCAAGGAATGTATATTTCTCAAGTAGTCGTTTAAGTAAAAGCAAATTATCTAGATTATTATTATGGGCTCTTTATATACATGAGTCGTGAGCTACCATTCATAAATGTAGCTCTTATTTAGAGCATAATAATAGTTAGTGTGGGTCTGCCAGCTTAAAATTCATATGAATAAAAATAAAAACGAAAAGCTATCGGTATTGTAAAAAATAATTACAATGAAGATAAATTAAAAATGTTTTTTAACTAGTGTGTGTTTTTGAGAAACTTTTGATTAGTCTTGAACATGCCTACAATCTAAATTTGTTTTCGCTTTTCTACGGAGGATAATAAAACTAAGTATAAATTCCACTTTAAATCTTTAAGAATTATTAAACTTTTTACTAGAAACACACCATTAGCCAAGCAAAATTACCTCTCAGGTTACCACAGACCATGCCCAAGAGCCCAAGCGTGGTGGCATTACTTGGCTCTTGTCTCCCTGGTTGTTTGGCATTGTTTAACGCACTATTCTCAGTTCCTCTTTCCAACTTGTGCCAGTCTTGTGATTGATCGGAATGCATTACTACTAGCATACACATTCCGGTATGTTCATCCTTTGTCACAATATATCATTGATCACATCCCTCCAACGCCTTTTCACTAGGTGGGTACTATCTCCTCACATGATTGTTCGACTTCAACACAGCAATTTCCAACTGTGTGCGCAGGCAAGAACACCATTCATACATGTCAGTTAAGAAAACCAGATTTTTATAAGTTGATTTCCACGTGAGAAGGCGCATGACCATCAATGAATGGCCTAAGTATACCGATATGTACCGATATAATAATAAAGCAGTTCAAAATAGAACGAAATATGTAGCAAATGGAATACTAACCCGAGTATGAAGTTGGTATGACGATGATCATGGGCATATCCGAGTGGGGAAAAGGTTAAAGGGGAAGAAGGAGACGACGAAGAACAACGTGTAGGGCAGATTCGACTGGGGAATCCCCGAGACCACGACCATGAAATTAAGGACTCCTCCGTGGCTGCGCCGCTCTACTTTATCTCTTTTTGCTATTTCTTTTTTCCCCCATGTTTCTGGCCAAAATACCTTTTTAATTGACTGTCCCAATTGGAATCATCTGCCTCGTCTAAATCTCCTAGTTTTGCATATAAAGAATATGAACTATTATATATTAATAAATAAAGGTTTACTGCTTATAAAGAAAAGAAAGAGAGGAGTGTGTGCGGCTTTGGACAACACCAAGAAATTGTGGATTGCAGCTGCATGTGGGCTGTGACCATGCCTCGAAATCAGGGTAGTGTTTTTTATACTTCTTAAATTTTTTTCCAAAGGCTACTCTAGAACAATTAGAGTAGAGTATTTTGTTGGTTTTTGCCAAAATATGTCCACGACACACGTCCTAATCTGAGGATAGCTTCAAACTAATACAAATTTTCTTATTACACCGATTTCTTCTATAACTGGGTAAAACTTGTTCGCTGTTGCAGGTGAAATAGTTTATCTTTCACAATTTAACAGGAGATGCAAATGAAAGGCAGGGATTCGGAGCATCAACGGGTAGAGGGTCCTCAAACTTGAATGATCCAAGATCCAAGATCCAAGAACAAGGAAAGCAATTCCATAAGCAAACAAACGTACGGTGAAGTTTATCAAATTGGGTCGTTCATGGAATAGGTGAAATTGCTGTCTTTAGGTTATGTGACATTGCTTCTCAACGTGAGATTGTCAAATCAATCTAACTCATGAATACATTCGATTCTTACATTTGATCAAAGTGGCTTGAAACTCGAGCAATCACCATGAATAACACATAATTCTATAGAACATTTTCCCCTCATGGTATCCTAATTACCTCTAGCCGTCCTATAAATGACATATAAGGGGGGGAAAACATTCACATCACTTTTATTTGGTACCAATATGAACAGAAATTTGAATGATAGTAAACCTGGCGAAGGAGGAATTGAACTAAGAAAGTGACAATCACCGACTGCCCGAGCTACATAGTTTATAAAGCACAAGATTCTTATTCATTTAGTAAAATTAACAAGGCCTGACTCCTAAGTGTGGACCTTGACTCTATTGACTATTGACAACTAACTCGGCATTCCTTATTCTAGCCCCATTTATATCTATATTGGATATCCCATGAAATTAAACCTTGTACAACTCACTATGCACTAAAAAGTGAATAAAAAATAGGCTTCAAAGACAAAATTAAGTAATCCACTAGAAGTTGCAATTGATTTTTCTTTGGAAAAAAAAATCAATGAAAACAAAAAGGAAACCCATCTTTTCATTTAAAAACTAAAGATCATACATTTCATAGAATATAATTAAAATTGGCAATGCATTTTATTCAAGGGTCAATTTTGATCTTCCCTTCTTAGCAGACCCAAAATATTAGCCTTCACATTAGAGTAATTGGTAGATGACCCAATTCAGACGTAGTTGCTTTGAAAGAAAAAATCAAGATTAATACAAATATTTCTGTGCAGTGTTCCCACTTTGTGTACAGCTAAAACCTGCAAGTGGACAAGATTCACCGGCCTCTTGCTCTGTTTGTTAAATTTGATGCTTTAGTGTTAAGGCTAATATAAGGTTAAGTCCTAATACTCTCCAGAGTTACCCACAAAAGAACATGTGATTCCTTACTTCTTCGCTTCTCCTCCCGTTGAAACCATAATTTAACCCCAACAAGAACCCATACTGCTTACGGTCTTCTCATCACATCGCGTGCCAAGAATTTGATGAGATACTTCGCCATTAGTAGATGTTCGACCTAAGTTGAATCCTAAACTACGAAAGGTTGAAATAGATTACCATTCAACACCACACTAAGTCATGTGATGATACCTCACTTCATTTTGCCAACGCCATCACCCCTCTGTCCCGACCTCTCCACGTGACAGCATAAACCCACAGCAGAAGCAAGACAGATTGACAACAAGCATTAAAACTGTAAAAAGAAGCTTGTATTAAAACTAACCCACGACTGTTGAGAGCTCAGAACCCGGTCGGACGCAGGCCATCTCTCTCCAGTTCTCCTCCACCCCCTTGCGTCCCAAGCAAGTCTGGAATAAACACTGTAGTAAAACTTTGGAGAAGGTTTAAAGATAGCCGACCTAAGCCTTCCCTCTTGCCCTGCAAATACAGCAAAATCTGTTACCCCTGCAGCTCTGATTGAACACACTCATCAAGTCGGCCCCTGCAAACAAACACACACAATTCGTGCCCTGTAGAAAATAACAACAAAAATGGTTACGGCCCCTTAAATCCAATGCAATGCAGCCATTACACATGGTCCCCTTCCACCGTGCGTGACGCTATCCCTACACTCCCTCCTCATCATCTTCCCATATATTTGATAATATTGCTACCAAACATTTGCATCCTATTCTAATTTTTACCTCCCCAATACAAAATAGATAGATTCAGACTTTAGAGAAAGATTTGTTGAGCATAGACAGGGGATTACATTATTTATGGAGATGGAGCAGGAGCACAGAGGGAGGGAGAGATAAAACCGAGGGAGAGGTAAGAGTTCAAGGAAGGTGGGGAAGAGACCCTATGGAAATGCGAGAAAATGGGATTCGGGGAAATGTCTATGCCGATGCCGGTGTCCAGGCCGAGGCAGCAGCAACCCCATTTCCCCATCAACCCCACACCATCTCCACCACCACCATCACATCTCTTCCCCTTCCCATACAAAAAACAGTCTCTTCTCCCCTCCTACTCTGCATATCTTCCCTATTCTTCATCTTCTTCCCGCCCATTACAGCCAACCTTGAAGCTCAAGCTCTTTTGTCATGGATTAACACTCGTCCAAACACAACCACTGATACTTCAACTTCTGCTTTCTCTGATTGGAATCCATTAGAGCCAAGTCCATGCAAATGGAGTCATGTCACTTGCTCCCGCTCCGGCTATGTCACCGAGCTGGTCATCCAATCAATATCGATTGCTCTCCCCGTCCCTTCCAACTTCGCCGTCCTACGCTCGCTCCAGACGCTCGTACTCTCCGATGCCAACCTCACCGGAGCTATCCCACCACAACTCGGTGACTACGCTTCCCTCACCGTCCTCGACCTAAGCTCAAATGGCCTCTCGAGCACCATCCCGAACTCCATCGGCCGGCTCAAGAACCTCGACACTCTCTACCTCAACTCCAATCAGCTCACCGGCAGGATCCCAGCCCAGCTCGGTGATTGCTCTGCGCTGCGCAACCTCCACCTCTACGACAACAGGCTAAGCGGGTCCCTCCCACCGGAGCTCGGCCGACTGCGGAGCCTCGAGGCGTTCCGAGCTGGTGGCAACAAGGAGATCACCGGTAGGATCCCGCCGGAGCTCTCAAACTGCGGGAACCTGGTCGTCCTCGGCCTGGCCGACTCCAAAATCTCCGGCTCCATCCCTGCCTCCTTTGGGCAGCTGTCCAAGCTCCAGACTTTATCGATCTACACCACCATGCTCACCGGAGAGATCCCCAGGGAGCTCGGCAACTGTTCCGAGCTCGTCAATCTCTACCTCTACGAGAACCAGCTCTCGGGCTCCCTCCCACCGGAGCTGGGCAAGCTGAGGAAGCTCGAGAAAATCCTCATATGGGAAAATGGCATCGTCGGCACCATCCCGGAAGAGATTGGGAGCTGCAGCAGCTTGAAGATCATCGATCTTTCGCTCAACTCGCTCTCCGGGGCCATCCCGGCCAACGTGGGGAAGCTCTCCAAATTGGAGGAGCTGATGCTGAGCAACAACAACATCTCCGGATCGATCCCGTCGGTGATCTCGAATCTCAGCAGTCTCGTCCAAATCCAGCTCGACACCAACCAAATCTCCGGCCTCATCCCCAACGAGATTGGGAAGCTAACACAGCTCGCCGTCTTCTTTGCATGGGAGAACCAGCTCGAAGGGAGCATCCCCTCGACGCTGTCCAACTGCGCCAACCTCCAAGCTCTGGACCTCTCCCACAACTCCCTCACCGGGAGCATCCCGCCGGGGCTGTTCCGGTTGAGGAACTTGACGAAGCTGCTACTGATTTCCAATGATATCTCCGGCGTGATACCGCCGGATATCCAATACGCATCGTCACTGGTTCGTCTCCGGCTATCCAACAACCGGATTGGGGGAGCAGTGCCCAAAGAGATTGGCGTCCTCAAGAACCTCAATTTCTTGGACCTTGCCAGCAACCGGTTGGCCGAGGCCTTACCGGAGGAGATTGGGCTATGCGCCATCCTGCAAATGGTGGATATCAGCTACAACGAGCTCCGAGGGAGCCTACCCGGCTCCATCTCCTCTCTCACCGGCTTGCAAATCCTTGACGTCTCCCACAATCAGTTCTCCGGCCAGATCCCCTCTAGCATCGGCCACCTTTCCAACCTGAACAAGCTGGTTTTGAGTGGCAACCTCTTCTCCGGTTCTATCCCGGCGGCGCTCGGCCAGTGCTCGGATCTTCAACTGCTGGACTTGAGCAGCAACCAGCTCTCCGGAGAGATTCCGGTCGAGCTCTGTACCATCCAATCTTTGGATATCACTCTCAATCTTAGTAGAAACGCATTAACAGGGGCGATACCTTCGCAGATTGTCAACCTCAACAAGCTCTCAATTTTGGACATCTCCTACAACGGGTTCACCGGCAACCTCGCTCCACTGGCCAGGCTAGACAACCTCGTCGCCTTGAACGTCTCCTATAACAACTTCACCGGCAGTCTTCCCGACACCAAACTTTTCCGGCAGCTCTCGGCGACGGAGCTGGCAGGAAACGGTGGCTTGTGCCACTCCTCGGGGGAGCGGCTCTGCTTCGCCGATGTAGAAGGAACGGAGGCTAGACTCGGCGCCGGGAAGAGGTCACACAAGTTGAAGCTCGCCATTGCGCTACTGATCACGGCGACGGTGGCGATGGTGTTCGGAATGGTGGCCATCATCCGAGGCCGCCGGAACCGCAGCTGCGACGACGACGAGGAAATGTGCACCGAATCACTGCCATGGCAGGTAGTTCAATTCCTCCGAGTTCTAGCCAAATTCTAGCTCACAACAGGAACAAACGATAAATTTGAAATCTGTGGCAGGTTACCCCGTTCCAAAAACTGAACTTCGCAGTGGAGGAGGTGATCAAGTGTCTGGTGGAAACGAACATCATAGGTAAAGGCTGCTCCGGCGTGGTGTACAGAGCAGAATTGGACAGCGGCGAGGTCATCGCCGTGAAGAAGCTATGGGCGTCCAACCCCTACCACGGCGAGGAAAGCGCCGGCGACGGCAAGACGAGCGGCGTCCGGGATTCGTTCTCGGCGGAGGTGAGGACGCTGGGCTCCATCCGGCACAAGAACATCGTCCGCTTCTTGGGCTGCTGCTGGAACAGGCACACCCGCCTGCTCATGTACGATTATATGCCCAACGGCAGCCTCGGCGGCCTGCTCCACGACCGCGGCGGGCAGGGATTGGAATGGGAGCTTCGCTACCACATCGTCCTCGGCGCCGCGCAGGGCCTCGCCTACCTCCACCACGACTGCGTCCCCCCGATCGTCCACCGCGACATCAAGGCCAACAACATCCTCATCGGCCTCGACTTCCAGCCTTACATCGCCGACTTCGGCCTCGCCAAGCTGGTCGAAGGCGGCGACTTTGGCCGCTCTTCCAACACCGTCGCCGGCTCCTATGGCTACATAGCCCCAGGTATGTATGACCAGCCAGTTCCATTTTGTACTTTTGTACAACTTGCGTACTACACTATATATAGTTTGTGACGCTTTTTATGGAATTGGAAGCTCAATGTGTTGCAGAATATGGTTACATGATGAAGATAACGGAGAAGAGCGATGTTTATAGCTATGGAGTGGTGGTGTTGGAGGTGTTGACGGGGAAGCAGCCCATCGACCCGACGATACCAGACGGCCTCCATGTGGTAGACTGGGTGAGACAGCGGAGAGGGGGTGCGGAGGTTCTTGACCTGACGCTGCAGTGCCGGCCAGAGTCGGAGATGGAGGAGATGCTGCAAGTGTTGGGCGTCGCCATGCTCTGCGTCAACCCTTCGCCGGACGAGAGGCCGACCATGAAGGACGTTGCCGCCATGCTCAAGGAGATCAGGGTTGATAGAGAAAACTACGCGAAAGTGGACGTGCTTCTCAAAGAGGGTCGCCGGTGAACGGTGGCAAGAGCAACGCCGGGCCGACTACCTGCTCTTCATCGTGTCAAAGGAGCAACAAGACGACCTTCTCTGCTCTCTCGCTGTTCTACTCAACTTCTGCTGCTGCAAGGCGAGCCTTCTCTTAGCTAATTCTTGCATGCGCTTCACCTCCCCTTGCTCTTCTTTTACCTTTTTGTTTCTTTGGAATGTCATGGATTGTGAGTCACTTCGCTTACCACGTAAAGGTGGAGTAACAGATGATGTAAAGATACTTGATCTCAGAGAGCTACTGGTATATGCATAAAGCTTGTTATCTGTTTGAAGCATAATAGAGATGATAGCACTCAATTTGGGATGCCATCAATATGGAAAGCAATCGTGTTTCCGCGAGTAATTGTTGCACTTCCTGGTTCGGTTGTTGGCACCAGAGCTTATAGCAAAAGTACAACTTAAGCATGCAGATTATGTTCACTAGCAGGAAAGCCACACACAAGTACGTCAACACCATTAGCAAGCTTTGAACAAGGGTATTATAAAGATACAATTTACATCATTCACAGCATTCATGATGGTAACTCCTCCAAAGCTTTAAAAATGTCTGTGCGAGTGACTATACCTGTTTACCACCAAAAGTCAGTGTCACAACCGTCATAACCGAAGTTCAGCATTTGTATCTAAAGCACCAACATAACCTCGAGTAACACTTACCTATCACTTGTCCTTCCTCATTTACGATTGGTATCCTATGGATTTTTTTCTTCAGCATCGTGGCAGCAGCATCTGTGATTGACATCAGAACAAAATTTCTCCAAGTAATAAGTTCCAAGCAACAGATGGAACAAAAAGAAACAAGAATACTTCACAGATAAGGTAATAACCTAATACGGTCTTTTCGGGAGTCAATGTTACCGCAGGAGATGACATTACTTCGCCCACCTTGGACTCCAACTACAAGGAAACAATAAACAGAAATAGTTGGTAAGCATACTCTAGCTACAACTCAGGTCAAAGGAAATTGAAGCCCTCAACATTAATGTAAAATTTATGGAATCCTAACAACTCATGGGCAACCAAACAAAAATATAAGAGGCAGCAATGACATCTCGCCTTATTTATTTTTATGTGAGAAGTCAATTAAAAATACCAAAAAGCTTATGATGAGGAACCTGGTGTATGTTGATGATACATACCAAAAAAAAAACCTGATTATATCAATACTGTGGGCATTTGATAACATAAACTCGACTTTTCTTACAGTCCATCACATCTCGTTTAGCACTATTCAAACAAAAAATATGAGTACATTCTGTAATACTATTTTACCGAACCAGGTCATAGATATATGAGAAACAATATTTTACCTAACCTTTGAGGCTTACTCATCTTGTACCTCACATTCCTAATAGCTACAAGAACATGCAACTACGATTTGACTTATCATCATCATCATCCACCTCCCAAAGAATTGAGGTCGGGGTTACAGATTTTTTCTTCACATTTCACCCGATTGTAAACCATGTCAATGTTTAGATTCAACGGTCGTATACCAAAGAGTTGAGGTCAAGGTTACGAATATACAACCACAATTTGACTCCTTGTAGCAAAATAATTTCTCCTACATCAATAATTTTAATATGAGATATTGCTACTGTCGCAGTTAGAAGATATTTCTCTATTATGAAAAATACAGAAATTCAACTAACAGTATGAGACAATTGTTCGCATTAGACCAAAGAAACTTGTCATTCAATTTTGCCCTTTCTGGTCCGCGATTGCTGTCACTACCCATGTCAAGACAGCGGCAATCATAGGTGCTCAATATTCCTTAGAAACATGGGTAGCTGAAGGAATAGCCGTCCTCATGATTCCATTAGAAACAATACCGGTTTCACTTTATTGATCCATCAAGCTTGTTGAATGTTGCATTAAATATTTTTTTCTTGAATGAACTGAATAAAAAATTCGATCAAAAGATGTAGCCACGAGCTACATTAAGACTACCAACTGGGAGGTCCATTTGATATCCAAAAACTTTTATCCCTCGAAACTTTCTGATTAATGCAAATAATCTAATGGAAGGTGTAATATATAATAAAATCAAACCCATATTTTTATCTGGTAACATTTTTTTTTTCTCAAGGCCACAAACATTTAATTGGGTATTTCACATCTACACAAGAGATTAAGAATCAATCAATCGAGGGCATGGCTAAATGATACTCAAGAGCCTAAGACTTCCTGATTTATACAAATAATCTAAAGGAAGGTGTAATAGATAGTAAAATCAAACCCATCATTTTATCTGGTAACATTTTTTTTTCTCAAAGGCCACAAACATGTAATTGGCATTTCACATCTTCACAGAGATAAGAATCAATCAAGTGAGGGCATGGGCAAATGATATTCAAGAGTTAAGACTTACCGATTTATACAAATAATCTAAAGGTGTAATAGATAGTAAAATCAAACCCATCATTTTATCTGGTAACATTTTTTTTTCTCAAAGGCCACAAACATGTAATTGGCATTTCACATCTTCACAGAGATAAGAATCAATCAAGTGAGGGCATGGGCAAATGATATTCAAGAGTTAAGACTTACCGATTTATACAAATAATCTAAAGGTGTAATAGATAGTAAAATCAAACCCATCATTTTATCTGGTAACATTTTTTTTTCTCAAAGGCCACAAACATGTAATTGGCATTTCACATCTTCACAGAGATAAGAATCAATCAAGTGAGGGCATGGGCAAATGATATTCAAGAGTTAAGACTTACCGATTTATACAAATAATCTAAAGGTGTAATAGATAGTAAAATCAAACCCATCATTTTATCTGGTAACATTTTTTTTTCTCAAAGGCCACAAACATGTAATTGGCATTTCACATCTTCACAGAGATAAGAATCAATCAAGTGAGGGCATGGGCAAATGATATTCAAGAGTTAAGACTTACCGATTTATACAAATAATCTAAAGGTGTAATAGATAGTAAAATCAAACCCATCATTTTATCTGGTAACATTTTTTTTTCTCAAAGGCCACAAACATGTAATTGGCATTTCCCATCTTCACAGAGATAAGAATCAATCGAGGGCATGGCCAAATGATATTCGAGAGTTAAGACTTCCTGATTTATACAAATAATCTGAAGGTGTAACAGATAGTAAAATCAAGCCCATCATTTTATCTGGTAACATTTGTTTTTCTCAAGGCCACAAACATGTAATTGGCGTTTCACATCTTCACAGAGGTAAAGAATCAATCAATTGGGCATGGGCAAATGATATTCAAGCGATTAAGACTTCCTGATTTATACAAATAATCTAAAGGAGGTGTAATAGATGTAAAATCAAGCCCATAATTTTATCTGGTAACTTCTTTTTTCAAGGCTACAAACATGTAATTGCATTTACATTTTCAAAGAGATAAAGAATCATCAATCACATGAGGAATGGCTAAATGATATTCAAGAGCTTATGTTCAGCATGAGCTTAATTCAATTATCGATTAAAAGACTTATGCATCAAAATCAAAAGTGCATAAGCAAAAATCACAACACGAGATAGATAATACAACTTTCTTCTTTTTTCTTGTTGAAAGAGTAAAGAAATGACAAAATTCTGCTGGAAAGTTACAGAAGAAAAACCATGATGTGGAATTTGGAAAAAAGAGTAAATCTTCAAAAGGTTCTATCATCATCATCCACCTTCTTCTAAAGAATTGAGGTCGAGGTTATAGCTTCTTTCTTTTCACTTCACCCTATCGTATATTATGTCAGGTTAGATTCAATTGTTCCATGTCTTTCTTTATTGTTTCCATCCATGTTCTTCTAGGTCTACGATGCCCCTTTTTAATACACCTACAAAACTGTGAGATATATCTTTTTACAACAGCATCAAAGGGTCATATTTGTATGTGTCCAAGCCAACGTAGTCTATTCTCTCATATTTTCTCTTCAATTGGTGACCTCGAGTTGAGCACGGATGGTGCTGTTGAGGATTCGGACATGCATCTTAGCATTTGCATTTCATCTACTCCCCTTCTATCAGTATGGCTACATTTAGTTGCCCACCATTCTGTCTCATAAAGTAGCGTTGGGCAAACAACTATTCTATAGAACTTACCCTTGAACTTAGGTGGGATTTGTTTTATTACACAGAACCTCAAACGGGGCTCTCCATTTAAACCATCCAACCACAATCCTGGGCGTAGCATCCTCATCAATGTCCCCATATGCATCCATTATAGAGCCAAAGTATTTAAAATTTCTTCTCTACGATAGTTCGAGATTTTTTGAACAAATATAGGAATCCTCTCTCTTAGTTGACCCACCATAGTTGCATTTCATATATTCTACGTTTGTCCAGCTAATCTTCAGTCCTTGTGTTTCTATTCCATAGTGTGAGTTTACCTTCTATCCCTTTTCTAGTAGTATCAATCAACACTACATCATCTACAAAAAGCATACTCCATGGGGCATCAACTTGTATACTCCATGTTAACTCATCCATCACAAGGGCATATAAGCAAGGACTTAAAAGAAGATCCTTAATGAAAACCCACTTGAATTGCAAATTTTTCAGTTTTATGTGTTATCATCTTGACACAAGGACCAGCTCCTTCCTACATATCTTTGATGAGGTCAATGTATAGGTTTGGACCTTTTTACCTTCAAAGTTCTCCAAATTATATTCCTTGAAACTCTATCATTAGTTTTCTCTAAGTCAATAAATGCCATGTATAAATTCTTTTTATTGAACCAAAATTGTTCCATCACTTGTCGTAATAAGAAAATGGCTTTTTTTGTTGACCTCTCTGACATATAACCAAATTGATTGACACTAATAGATGAAACTTTGCGTAATCCTTTTTCCACTATCCTTTGACACAATTTCATGGTGTGACTCATCAACTTGATGCCCTATAATTCGAATAGTTTTGGATATCACCCTTGTTCTTATAAAGTGATACAATGATATTTTAACTCCATGCATTAGGAATTTTCTGAAAATATAATATCTTGTTAAAGAACTTAGCCAACCATGTTAAACACGTCAATCAAAATGGAATCAAGACGAACTGTTTTTTGTTTTTCATTCTTACTAGTGCATCTTTAATCTCATTAACCCTGACTTTTTGGCAACAAAGGAAAGGGGTGGACTTGCATGTCTCTTTTGTATTGTGTGAGGGATCCATCTCGTTCAAAAGCCCACAAAAGTAGCTCTTCCAACGATCTCTAACTCTTCATCATTCACCAACAACTTATCATCATCTTTAATATATCTAACACCTCTGAAGTCTTTAATCTTTATCCATTAGTTTGGCCATTCTATGAATTTCCTCTTCACCACCTTTTGTGCTCAATTGCTTATAGAAATCTTCATATACCCTGAGTTTAACTTCACCCACTATTACTTTGGCCTCGATCCGAGTCTCTTAATTTTCATTCTAATCATCAATATGAAGACTCATTTGCCATAAAGGAATATTTTTTGAACTTTATCATTCTACCACCATGTTTCTTATTATACCCCGACCACCTTTAGTTTCCCCAAGGATATCTTTTCCCACATTTCTTATACAAGAAGCCATAATATTCCACATTTCCTCAGTGTCTCTATCAATGTTCCAAGGTCCTTTTTCAATCATTTTTGCCCAAAACTCAATGAGAGATTCAGTTTTAAAATTTCACCACTTAATCATAGGTTCACCTTTCAAGACCTTATGGTTTTTCAACCATTTAAGAAGAATATCTAGAGTTACGAGCTTGTGTTGGGTCATGATGGGTTCAACACGGATGACCTTGCAATTCTTACAAAAGATGTGATCATGGCATGAAGAAATCAATTTGTCTTTTGCTCGACTCACTCTTAAAAGTGATGAGGTACTCTTCCTTATTTTGGAAGAAAGTGCTTGAGATACACAAGTTATAGGCCGAGGCAAATTCAGTGATTGTTGTTCACGCTTCACTCCTTTGACGAATGCCATACCCGCCAAGTACAAATTCAAAGCCAATATTTCCCACACCAATACGACCATTAAAGTCACCACAAAGCTCAATATTCTCATCAAAAGGGATCAGCTGGATCAAAATCTCCACATCTTCCCAAAAACACTTTTATTCGGGAAACCAACTTGAAGGGCATAGGCACTCACAATGTGGACAATTTCATTCCCAAAAACAAGTTTAATAGTCGTTAACCGATCACTTATTCTACTCACACTAACTACTGCTTGAAGATCATATTGAACCACAATTCTCACTCCATTTATATTTGCCAACTTACCCACGTAGAAAAGCTTATAACCATGACTAATAAATCTTGCTTTCTCCCTAATATATTTTACCTCTTGCAAGCAAGCCACACTACGAAGATTCCTCTACGCATGAAAGTATCTATCAATTCGAATTCTTTACCTTTTAAAGTCTCCACATTTCATGAGCCAAACCGAAGAACATTTGAATGAGTTAGCCCTATCCCACTGGATGTTGCAACCAGGCCTTGTTGCAATTTGTTTAATGCTCTAGCTCACCCTTGCACATTTTTTACCACGGCCGGGTTCCATTGTAGCGCATCACTTTGAGGGAATTCCCTAACACGAGCATGATGAAGTAAATATCTATAATCCATAAGAGTAGAAATGGCAGACATTTGCTGGCTGGATGCCTTTCATGCAGCCAACCTCCTTTTTATCTAGGCTTAGGACCGGCAATGAGAGTTCCAACAATATAGCATTGGCATGAGCAACTGCCTAAAGCCTTGTAGTAATATTAGGACATCAGTGAGATTTAGCACAAGACACACATCATTTTTACTCGTGTATGGTTCCGAGGCTGTACTACCAATGGAAATGGAGCTCCCAGCTGCTCGTTCTGTTATTGCTGCTCAACTTGAGCCCTTCCATCGTAATTATGCAGTAGAGCATATTGCAACCTTGGAGTGTCTTGATGAGTACCACAATGATGCTGGAAAACGTTTACAATGCTACCGAGGAAAGATGGTCTATCATTACAAGCGGACATCTCCTCTGTCTTCCATCCCGGGTAATCTTGTTTTGTGCAACACGAGGGAGGTTCGAGTCAATCTACCGCATCCAAAGTTTGCCCCTTCTTGGAAGGGGCCCTCTGTCATTCACAAAGACGTGAGAATGGATGCTTTGATCTCACCACTGTAGATGGCAAAGACGTCTTTCGTGTTAATGTCAACTATCTAAAGCTTTGGTGTGATCCTATTGCAGAGGGCTATGACCACGACTGAACTTTTTATGAACATGTTATTATACATAGCAACAAAAAAAAAACAAAACAAAACAAAAAAAAGAGAGTTTTTCTAATGCCCCTTAATTTACCATGACCACATAAACTTAGAATTCGCAGATTATCATCGATGCTAGGGTTACCTGTGCGCAATATAGATGATACAATGTTAGCGTTACACTCTATATTGACACCCCCTCGATGTCCACCACATATGGACTACTCTTGGTCCCACAACAAGAGCTTCAATATGCCTTTTGAACAGCATACTCTCAAAGGCCTTTGTAAAGATATCTACAAGGTTCTTCACTGTATGACAATATTCTAACTCTACAATCTCATCTTCTAGCAGCTCTCGGATATAATGATATTGGATCTCCACATGTTCGGTTCTTGCTTGGAATACGGGATTCATCATTAGTGCAATACAACTTTGAGTATCACATCAAAGAAATGTTGCACTCTTCATCATCATGCCGATATCCGTTAGCACTCTCTTGAGCCAAATAGCTTTGCATGCAGCTACACAAGCTGATTTGGACTCAGTATTGATTGATAAAAGTGATACTAAAGATTGCTTCACACTTAACCATGAAATTACTCCCTTGCCGAGTAGAAAGCAATATCCAGAAACGGATTTTCTGGAATCTACATCTCCAGTCCAATCAAAATAACAATATCCATGTATGCCAAATATGATTGTACCTTTGATATACTTCAATATTCTCATCCCAGTATGCCAATGAGTTTCTCATGGTTTATTAGCAAACTTGCTGAGGATACATACAATAAAACTTATGTCAGGTCTTGTGTTACAAAGAAATATTAGACTTCCAACAAGTCTTCGGTGTTGTTTTGAGTCAATCTTACGAGTGGGATCATCACGAGAAAGCTTCACATTCATCTCCATAGGTGTGACCACTTAATTACATTCTGACATGCAGAATGTCTTCAGAAGTTCTCGAGCATACTTATGCTGTGAGGTGAAGGTTCTTCCAGCTTATTGTCAGACTTCGATTCCTAAGCAGAAATGAAGAAATCCTAAATCCATCATTCCAAATTCAGAACTTAACCACTCTCGAGTCTTTTGGATTTTTATATTGTAGTCACTTGTCATAATTAGATCATCTACATACAATACATTTATGACAACATACATCCCATTCTCTAATAAAATATACAAATTTGCATCAGAGGTACTCTGAAAAAAATCATGATTTGTAAAGAATGAGTCTATCCTCTGGTACCAGACCCTTGGAGTTTGCTTAAGCCCATAGAGAATTTTCTTTAACTTGCATACCTTGTCTTTTAAATTTCGTAACTTAAAACCAGGAGGTTGAGCAACATAAACTCCTTTAATTTCATCATTTAGGAAGGACGATTTTACATCCATATGGAATACCTTCCATCTTCTATGAGCAGCAAGTCCTAACATCAACCTTATAATTATTATACGGCCACTGGTGTAAATGTCCCCGTGATGTCAAAGCCTTCAACCTGCAAATAACCTTGTGCAAGAAGTCTTGCCTTATACTTTTCTCAAGTACCATCAGCTTTGTATTTTACCTTCCATATTCACTTGTGTTGATTACTTTTCGATTGAGGGGGCAATCCACGATCTCCCAAGTATTATGCATCATGATACTATTATATTTGGCTTTCATAATTGCTTTCCAATTGGGGTCCGTCATTGCGCCATCGACACTACATGACTCCTTTGTTGTGTCGATGATTTCAACCATCAAAGCCATGTTAACAACATGACCGACGAAACTTTGTTGCTCATCTATTCTCTTTGATCTGCTAGGACCGTCAGGTAGTGATTCATTTTCCATTGGGTTCTGATTCTTCTTATCAAAGAGTTGTTGAACCCATCTAGGGTGTGGCTTTTATTAAAGTGTTGCCGGTTCAACAAGTTGGTCACTATCATGTTCATCACATGAACATGCTTCACCAGTCTACTCCTTTGGTAAAGGCACTTGGTGGATTACCTTATCAATTGATGACTAAGTAGATCCTCATTCCACTGGATGTGGATCTTCATCAAATACCACATCTCTACTTATTAATCATATAATCGATACGCCTTTGACTCCGTACTATATCCTAGGAAGATGCATTTATTGCTCTTTTTTTTCTAACTTCTTTCTAGTTGCATCTGAAACATGAACAAAGCATTTGCAACCAAAATCCGAAAATGAGAGACAGAAAGCTTCTTACTAGAGTATGCTTGTTACGGAGTTATGTTGATCAATGCCTTTATATAGCATCTATTCAAAATATATATCGTTGTATTCACTGCCTCGGCCCAAAATGTTGTTGGTATATTTTGAGCTTTCATCATTGATTGAGTCATCTCCACAACTCTACGATTTCTTCTTTCCACAACTCCATTTTGTTGAGGAGTATGAAGGGCAATCAAATGGCGCTTTATGCCATGGTTGCTACAATAATTGTTGAATAATGTCCAACAAAATTCCCCTCCTCTATCAGTTTGAAGCTTCTTCACTCAAACCTGTCTCATTTTCTACAAGTTTATGCCACACCTTAAAATTTCCACGAACTTGAGCGTTGTCTCAAAGTACACTCACATCTTTCTATTATAATCGTTGACTAACAGCATAAAGTATAAAGATCTTCTGAAAGCAAAAGTAGACATCTTACCACAGAGATCTGCATGTACCAAATCTAGAAGAGACTTTGATCGGTTGATGCTCTCTTGTGAAAATGTCTTTCTTTGTTGTTTGCCTAACATACAAGCCTCAAATGGCTGTTGTAGTTCAACCATATCTGGCAATTTTCCGCCATTTCTTTCTCTTGTATTTCCTTTCATGTCATAGTCTGCAACTCCCTTCCTTTGATGACGTAGCAATTGTTGAAAACTCGTATAGGTTACTCCTACAAAACACTTTTTCCATCAATATTGTCGTATGCATCAATTAGTTCTGCTCCCACCTTCTTGAATCGAACTTCAAGATCATTATCATTTATAGCAGTAACAGAAAATAAATTCCTTTTGATGGAAGGAACATAAAGCACATTAGAGAGATTTCTTAACTGTCCAACATTTGTAGTTTGAGAAATGGTTCCTATGCCCTTGACAGGACACTTAGTATTATTTCTGACAATGACATTCACTGGTTGATTTAGAGGCTGACGTGAATCATAATAGTGCTTTCTACGGTCATATGCCAAGATGCTCCACTGCCAAGTACCTATGTTCTGTCATCGAGTACAAAATGTGATCAAGAACACACTTCTTCTGTTGCTGTAAACAGCTCCAAACTTGATTCTGCATTATTCAACAATTTTTTACCCCTCCATGAGAGCTTCAAGGTGTCGTTCTTCTCATCAAGAATGCGCTTTCTGCATTCCTTTGTGGCATGTCCTTTGTTGTTGCAATAATATCACGAGCCCAAAAAACCTCTTCTTTGGCTTCCATTTCTTTCTGCTTGCTGTTGTTTTGTCATCTGATCTTTGTCGTGAAGGCAGTACCACCTTCTTCTCGGGTTTTGAGTCGCATCTCCTCCTCAAGAAGCAGAGCAGAAAAATCTTCAAAAGTTAAGGCTAGTACACGAATTTGAGTATTAAGTGCAGTTACAAAACCGTTATATTTTGGTGGTAGCACTTGAACACATTGTCTAGCCAATTCCTCACCGGTCATGGCAACTCCAACAACAGTCATTTGATAACATAAATTCTTGATCCTGGTTATGCAGGATTCTGCAGCTACTCCTTCATGCAGCTTCTCTCCAGCAAGCTGATTCTCTAAGTTTGAATGCGTGTTTGATTTCTAGCTTCATATTGATTTCTCAATATGTTCCAAGCATCAGAAGCCTTGGTTGAATGTTGGATCAATGTGAGAGTATAATCAGAAACACCTGTGACTATCACACAAAGTGCATCTACATTCCTTCTCTTCCATTCATTGTGAATTGCTGGATTGGGAGAGAAGATGATGTCTTGTCATTAAGATCAAGGGAGCCAATTGGCTCTGGTCTAATCCCTGAATTGTATCCAAAAGTTCGTAACAGTCTAGAATGGCATTTATCTTGAACTTTCACAGAGTGTAGTTGGTATCACCATCTAGCTTGCCTTCTGTGAAAGTAGGTGGGCGAATTCTAAGTGTTGGACTGGATGGGCAGTTGCAGCTCCGACCATCATGAAATCTATGCAATTGAAATGAAATTGCTATGTTTCACACTTGAAGTTTTGATACCATGTATGAAGTAACTAAAATATTCAGTGAAAACAATAGAAAATAACACTAGAAATGAACGAAGGAAGCTTCCAACATGTGCTAACACCCATAAATTGTCCATGTGATGGTGTAGGTGCTCATATGCTTGGTGAGGTGTCCATGCGGGTGGCTAAGATATCCATGAGGTTAGCAAAGTTGTCCATATAGTAAGAAATTTCATTAATGTAGCCAAGTGTGGCAAAAAATGATACGAAAAAACTATAAATAAAGCTCTCATCAACCAAGCATTTCAACCTCAAGTCTTCCATACTTTGTTTGTTGTCCATAAGTCAGCTATTGTTTGTCAATAGCAAATCATATGACAAATGGTAATTTGAATATTGAAAGTGTTGTTGCAGCTTTTTATGTTAAAAAGCTAGCCCAAGAACTTTCTTAATTTGAAAGTTGGAATAAACTTAACACAGCACCAATCTGCTGCAACTACAGAGCTAAACAATAATTATGCCCACAGCACCAATCTGTTGCAACTACAGAGCCTAAACAATAATTATGCCTACAAGTTTCAAAAATTTTCCTAAGCCATCTCCTAATCCATCTCTAGCAATGATTCGATGAATCAATAATTCGAAGTGGTTTTGTTGGGTATTCTTGTTGAACCAACATTTAGGCAGTAAACAAGTCCATGAAACAAACGCAATGTATCCACCACTAAGTTTCAACAATCATACTACAGAACCTAATTAGAGCTTAATTAATAATTATGCAATGTATCCACTACAAGTTTCAACAATCAAATTCTTGTAAGTACTAAGAAAATCCATCAAACAAACGCAATGTATCCACCACAAGTTTCAACAATCAAAATTTACCAATTACTAAACAAATCCATCAAATAAACAAGTATAGCTGATAAGAGAAAAACAGCGAGAAACCAACTAACCCCAGAAGGCGATCTCGCCCTATCCTTCTTAGACATGACGCCAATGCACCTAAAACCCTCATCAACGACCAAAATCCCCGAGACGAACTCGAAGTGGTGGTCGATCTCCTGCAGCGTCTGATCAACAGTTGCCGTCCGAGTCACAGACGACATGACTTCCCCAAGCAGAGAGGACGGCTGCATCTGCAATCACACCCAAAAGCACTAACGGATTCACCAACAAGAACATGTACAATCCACACAAAACCACAGCAAACCGAATCTCGCGCCACCGACCTTCTCCTTGAAGATCTCCGGCTCAAGAAAAGCACGGAGATCGTCATAATTGAGGAGGGAGAAATTCTCCGGCCACTCGCCGGAGATAATCGGCTCGGGGTTCTCGTCGACCTCGACGCTGTCGGCTCCGGCGAAGAGCTTGCGGGCGGGGGTCTTCTTCATGGTGGGGAAGAGTGCGACCCTGCTTGATTTGGGGTAGATGGGGAGGGGCGGTGGAGGGGTTGGGGTGGATTTGGGGGGGAGAAGGTGCAAAGCTGCGAAGGCGGACACCATGGCCGGGTTTCAGAGGGGAGGGAGTGAGAGTGTTTGTGGTATGGTTAGTAGCAGCTCGCGACCTCGAAGACGGTCCGGCGACGACGGGCCAACGTGGGCCGGGTTGTATTTGTTAGAGTGATTTCTCGGCCCATTTTGCGGCCCATTCAATGTGTTAAATATTATTAATCAACCCATTTATTAAATAATCATTAGCTCAAAAGTATTATCTTTCATTTACTGTCACTTTTTTATTATTTATAAATACATACTCCACAGTCATAACAATATATTATTTTATAATTTATATTTTCTATTCCGATATTTCAACATTCTAATGCGACATCTGGTAGGTTGATGACTCTCACGATCTAGCAGTTTAACCTGTAAATTAAAACAATTATCAACTTGTAATCTTGTTTTGACCAAAAGAATATTATTTACTCCATAATTAAAGGTAAGTAATTTTATATTACTATTACATTTGATTGGGCAGATTAAATATTCACAGTCATCAATTGTTACTAAGTTCAGAATTCGTCTCCGGGTCATTAAAATAGGCGGGCTTAAGATTACAGAGCTTGACTTATAATTATCTCTAGACAAAAAAGAAGAACTGATAAATTGCTTATTAATACATGATTATAGACGACTTGTTAGAAGTGCCCAAAAACAATTTGTTCACCATGGGGAACGTTGAAAAAAAAAAGCACAGAAATGTTTTAAGAATAAAAATGTAAAAATTGCAAAGTAAAACTTTTTTTACTTATATATCATTTGCTGCTTATATCGAGGTGGGTTACGAGATCTAATGTTCTCAATTTTCAGTTCTAAACCTAATGATTATTACGACAAATTGCAGGTGTTGCTTTTGTATATTTTCCATTCTCCTACAAAATGTTTGTATACGGATTTGGATGGGACAACAATTACATATTTTGCTTTCTTCCATTCTCACAATAACTTGAGATATCACCTTTGCAAACAACATAAGAAAAATTTGCAATTTTTCTCCATCTTTCACATTCTGGGAGAAAATATATATATTATACCTCTATTGAAAATTATGCGTATTAACCAAATCTGCCTAATGGGAAGGCTTGTCTATCTAGAGCTTTAGCATGCAGTAACGTCTATAATGGAGGTTACGCAGGTGACGATTGCTGCAGAGGAATTTCACCATCCACTTTAACATTCGGAAGCTCCAACCTGGGGATGATAGGAGGTTTTGTTCTGCGGGTGACGGTCATCTTCAACCCTTCAGTTGTGTGGATCGTCGCCCCAGTTGTCATATTTACCTGTGCAAACAACCTCACTTAAAGATAAATTGTTCTCTCAACATCCATTAAATGTTAGAACTTGTTACCCAAGTATGCACTGTAAGAATATGACTGGCTATGCCGCTCAGGTTTGTTAGACCAGCCCCAGAAAGCCTTATCAATGTAAGTTTTTCAGGACAAGTACACAAAATTACATGAAGACATCACCAAGAAGTTTCTCTTATAAAGAACTTACAGGGGGCGCTCCCAGTGCCATTTGAAAGTCAAATCTCTGAACAAGCATTGAAAGAGCTACAACAGTCTGCAAGCAATGCAATTTTTAACGTCATCATCTTGCCTTCCCTAGTTAATTGTACGTAGTAGTATAGCCTACTTGATCATAACTATATAATTTTGATCCAGATGAAAACGAATGATTGATGATGCTTACCTCAAATGTAGCAAACATGTCACCCACACACTTTCTTGGTCCACCACCAAATGGTAAGTAACTGAAAGCAAGATAGCCCTTCCACAGTTAGAAAAGAGAGAATAATTTGAAACATAAAGGATGCATTGCAATTCATAAAAGAAAACATTGGTTTTAAACCTGAAATTCTGGTTGATCTCATTTGGATTTGGACCATCTACGGGCCATCTTTCTGGATTAAATTTATCTGCATCTATCCAGTGCTTAGGACAACGATGCAGGTTCCACACGGAAATAAAAATATTTTCACCCCTGGTTGACGAGAACAAAAAAAGGAAAATTGACAAAAGAAAGACTGGAAATATGCTGATAGAAGAAATCTGTACTTCAAAGAAATAAAGATTTCAATTGTTCAAAAAGAAAGGAAAAAAAACTCCATAAATGTTACCAAACAAAAAATGCTCCTACATTTTATCCGAGGAAAAAAGAAAACAGAAACATTCTCATTTACTGCACCTAGAAAATTTTGCCAATCCTTTTTTTTGTATATATATTTTTATCATGCCAATTTCAATTAAGTGATTACAGTTAAGACATGAATGAGGAACCAGTTAAATAGTAATTATGACCATGGTTAAGACATATGGTACCTTTTTATTGGATAAATCCCAAGTACATCATCCTTCAATGATCGGCGGATCAGCACGGGCGGCTGAGGGCAAAGCCTTAAAGACTACAATAGAGATGGTTATAGAGCTTCGTATCCTAATAATTATTGCTTCCTTGTCAAGTAAGTTTAAGATGGTTATAGAGCTTCATATCCTAATAATTATTGCTTCCTTGTCAAGTAAGTTTAAAGCCCTTACTTCGTTAATTACTCTGGTAGCATACTTCAATTTCTTCATGTCTTCTATAGTTGGCAACCGATCTCCTAAAACTGAATCAACCTAGAAATAATATGAAAGTAATAAAAAACTAAACATTCATAAAAATGACTATTAAAAATAGCTAAGCATGATATACTTTTCATGCTAACCTCGTTTTGGAGTTTTGCCATGACACTTGGTTCCTGCATGATAGACCATAGCTGTAAATTGATTGTAAATGCCAATCATAATTGTATTTAATTATTAAATTTCAGTTACCTTAGACAGTAAATAAAATGTCCAAGTCAACACTGCAGCAGATGTTTCATGTCCAGCTATTAGCAGAGTCATTAGATCGTCACGTAGTTGCTTACTAGAAACCTACATCATAAAAAGAAATAAGCTAATCATTGAAACCCAAACCAAGCAATTAAGCAATTTAAAACAGATCAAATTAAAACAGAAACAATACATCATCTCCTGATGCTAAAAGGAAGTGAAGGATGCTAGGATCTTGTTCATTCATGTAATCTTCGTTAAACTGTAAATCTTCTTCATCCACCATTCTCTGCATGAGTTAAAAGGAATGGAAAAGTGAGCAATAAATGAAAACAAACAAAACAAAAACATAAACATTGCAATTTAACAGTCTGCGACCATAATAAGGAACTATGTATATATATATATATAT
>JAVDBV010048459.1:0-15047 GCA_032619315.1 Piper longum | reverse complement strand
GTAACATTCGTTACTGATGGTTTTCTTATAATATATGTAGGTCTCGCAAATCTTGTATCGACTTCGGCGGAAGGACAGATAAATCCTACACACACTTGAGCTCAACATAAGATTTTCTTTCTTGCATTTATTTATATTTGATGTATTTTGATGTTTATTTAACAATGTCTTCCATTCTCATGACACCAAGAGGGTTATTTCGATCTATTTAATGGATCGAGTCTCACTGACTAATAATATTAAACATGTCTCGACTCGATCGTAACATTTCTGATCCGGTTCTTAAGTGAACCGAAATTGGGGTGTTACACAAATATGAAACTATCCCCACAGCATTGCCTATTATCCCATGCATCGCTACTACCAGCGATGATCTTCTAAAAGAGAAAAAAAACAACCGAAAACACAGAAACAACAACAGTAATTTGCCAACAATCATTAATCTATACATTTAAAATATGCATGCATAGAAACTAAGAATAAAGAGATAGGAAGGATACGAAAACAAGGAGGAAGCTAACTCCGGTAAGAAAGAGAAGAAGAAGAAGATGAGAAGCAAACGACTAGGGTGGGAAAGATACCAGTCATGATGATTTAACCGAGTAGAGACGCTACCCAATCTCCCCTAAAATTTCCTGTCGTAAATAAAATATTTTTTTAACAATTTTTATAATCTCCCAACTTAGAAATTTTTGTCCCCGAAATATTATAACGGGCAACAAGACAATCATGATTGATTATTTCTTTGGTATCGCTAGGGGTAGACCAATTCGTTAACTAATGGTATAGTTATAGTTAGACTTGTGAAAGACATCGAACCTTGATGTATTAAAACTTATTCATTTATTCAAATCTTATTCATACAATCGTACTACAACAATTAGGAATATTATGCGACAAATAGGCTAGGGTATTTCCTTACCAATTCCTGTTCAATCTCCAATGTAGCTTCCTCTAACCCCTAATATTTCCACAATACTTTTACCAAAGGAATTTTCTTATTCATGAGTGTCTTTATTTCTCTTGCGAAGATGCGAATCAACTTTGCTTATAGATTAAATCTGATTGTAGCTTCTGCCTAAAACGGGCTAAAAATGAGCTGAACCAAATCGAACCAAGATGAACCAAATCGAGTCAAATAGGCTGAACCAACCCAGTCTGGGTTAACTAGAAAATGGGCTGGGTTGGCTGGGCAAACATGAACTGAACTTATGGATAAGGAAATAGGCTCAAACTTGCAGACTTGGGCATGGATGCGAATCAACTTTGCTCATAGGTTAAATCTAATTGTAGCTTCTGTCTAAAACGGGCTAAAAATGAGCTGAACCAAATCGAACCAAGATGAACCAAATCGAGTCAAATAGGCTGAACCAACCCGGTCTGGGTTAACTAGAAAATGGGCTGGGTTGACTGGGCAAACATGAACTGAACTTATGGATAGGGAAATAGGCTCAAACTTGTAGACTTGGGCATGGCCAGGTGAACGCGAATGTGGCCAAGCAGCTGTTGCACGGACAAACGGACCGGAATGGCCGACCGTTGCCTATGGTCAGAAAACGCCGACGACGGCATAGCAGGGATCTCTACTGGTCGGGATCGATAGAGAGCATAAAGGCAGAGGTGCTAGTGGTGATGATCAGCAGATTATGGCAACTGGCTGGCCAAAAAACATTCGAAAAGAGGGCAAAATCAACATGGGTGCGGCGGTGATCACGGCCACAGCGGTGGTCATAGTTGGTCTCAAAATGGAGATCTCGGCAAGATAAGCTTTTGGTAGTCTGATTTGTCGGAGGACAGTCGCCAATGCGAGAAAATGGCCTAAAAGGGTGGCGACGGCGGTAGAAATCGACGGGAAAAATGTCGTCACCAGTGGTCGATGGCAAAAATCGTAGGTATGGACTGATACTGTGCCACAAGGTGGTCATGGCCATACTGATCCTATGGCCAAAACAGGGCTAGGTTCTTACCGGTGGCCAGCCAAAGTAGCAGCGGTGCTAAGGCTAAGTGAACGGCTCAAATCATGCCATGTGGCTTAGTGGGGCCCACCTATGTATATATACACTATGGATATGGATGAAAAACTCAGATCGAGACCATCAAAAGTTGAAACAGATTCGAATCCTAAAAGTGACCCAATCAAGTTGGGCCCATAAGGGCACAATCTAGTGATCCAAAATCTATATGATGTATGCTAATAAGATACAATAAAAATCCCAAATAGATACTAAACGTTGAAACGACTTAAATTTAACCTTAAAACCCTGTCTAATTCATACAAATCATCTGTATACATCGCTTATATACTGATAACTCATACTATGTTGTATCATAAGTGAAACTATAATATGCATATAAAGCATACTCAACCACTATAACATTCTCATACGATCATTTGGACCCATACTTATAGTCTAAAAATTGGTCTGGTTCAAGCTTGTTCGAACTAATTCGATACTAACCTGAATTAAGAAAAACTATAATCAAGTCAAACACTAAATCGAAGTTAGAGTTTTACATTAATGTTGTACAAGTAGAAGATCGAAAGTGACGGGAACATGAAAAAACATCTTGCTATAATATATAGTAGATAGATATCCATAAAATAACTATCATGGGTGCCCATCTATTCGGGGTCCAATTCTTATGGCCTCAGCCTGGCGTGACTTTAAGAACTGCAAAGTACTTTTTATGCAGCCACCCAAACACTATGAATTACTAAAATATCTTTCGAACTGATTTAGTGGTTAAAACTAGGGTTACTTAGCTCTTTTTAAATTCAATCAAGAAAAAAAAAGTATGAATTTTTTTCCTCCTCAATCAACTATATGATTTGTACTCCATATTATTAAATACCTAAAATCTTAATGCTAAATGTCAGGCCAACCCCTAGGGTCAGGTTTTCAAACTTTTTTTTGTCTTGTTTCTCAATATTTAGTTTTAACCTTCCTATTTTTTTCTTTTTAAATCTAAAATCCATATCAAGTTTGTAAAAAAATCCTTTTACTACGAGTAATAATACAATTTAAGGTCTTGGGTGTAAGACAATTAGCTGTAAAGAAATTACCACACATTGCATATCTAGCATTGAAAAGGGCAGCACTAATGATTTAAAACCTTTTCTTTCACCTTCCTAGGGGGGAAGATGTCTTCTTTGTATGCTTGTCTTGTATCTTGGGAAATTTCGTTGAGATTTATCATGTATTCTTCCTTTTCTCCATTTTGCCACTTACAAAAAATAAAAAAACAAATAACAAAACAAAAGTTAGTGCGGCAGGTGATGCTGCTACTAATACACTGAATAAACGAATCTTATATTTCATAGAATCCATATTGACGCTATCACCAAAATGATCTTACGACAGAGGGCCACATAGTTTACAGTTAACCAGAAATTAGATCGCAACCCACAACAAAATTTGTCTGTAATATGTATTTTGATATAACCAGACTTGAACCAAGGCTAGCCACCCCGGCGTTCTAGTTGCAGACACATCAATGGCTCTTAAAACTGGACATCAATATTCTCTGCCGAAAGGAAAGACGTTCTCGTACAAAATCTGGCCTTCCAAACATCGATCTCATTTGCCCAACTTCACAAATCCTGAAAAAACTCAGAAGGAATGGCAGCAGGGCAAGGAATGGTCGCAACAGCCTTGTACTGCAACAACTTATGGTTATGTTGTGCTTTGCTACAGAGAGATATAGGGGAAATGAGAAAATACCTTGTGCTGAGAGTACTTCTGTCTAATTGCTGGTAAGGTACTGCTGTCGCTGTTACAGACTAAACTATGTAACGCTCTCACGCAGTCACCAAGTGCAGACGGCTTATACGATGTGTAATGAACCAAAGTAAAATTCTGCATGGCCATCAATATACTGTCAGATGGTAGTCTGTCTTTCACGTATGTATAAAGAAGGGACAAAAGTATTGTTCATACCCAGGGTAATTTCTTTGGCAGAAGCATTAATTTTGCAAGAAAAATAGCACTTGCTGCAATAGTTGATGGAGCATAACAAAGCATTCCATAGTCAAGAAGCGAGAGCTCAGCCACATAGCTTGAAAGGAACTCCATCTTGAGAACAGAAACGTAACTGCTTTGCTGAGCAGCTCGAACAAATCGCCTACAAGCATACAATGCAAAAGGGAAACAATCTTGAGCTAAACTGAAGGAACAACAGATAAATCGAGTGCGAGATAAACATTATTATAATTTGCCAGAAAAGAAATCATACCTCAAAAAACACTTGATTGTGGGCGCCGTCATTTCAAACTTCAAATGCCTTAGAACCGCACTCTCCATTTCCAAAACCTACTCCATTGAGACAACTCTATTATTAGACATCAATGAACATGTGAATATCAACCAAAAAAAAAAAAACTAACGGAAGCTGACCTCTTCTCTCAAATATGTATTATCTGTTATGTAACAAAACTCTTCCACTGATGGTGCACTAATTTCCTCATATTTTCTACACACAAGAATGTTCAAGCAAGAATGAAATGTGCTCCTGTTTTTATGATCTCTCATGTGAGAGTTAATACTATGATTATCTAAAAATGTATAAGAAAAATCCTTACGCAGCAATTAACATGCAGGAGACACCAAGCAACTGAAGTCTTTGCCTGTTCATGACATTACTCGAAAGATACCTGTCGATGTAATTCACAGCCAAATACAGAGTATCTGGTACAAGTCTATATTCTTCAGCCACCTATACAACGATAAGCCATTCTTATAAAAAAATAAGATTACAAATTAATATGCTTGATGTCAGAAAAAATAATGCACCTCAACAAGCCAATCAACCAATATTGCTCTCATGCTGGCATTTATATCCTTTTGAATCCTCTGCATAAAGTCAGTAGAAGGCCTCTTTTTGTTCTGTGCAAAGGCCATGAACGGTTACATGTAAAATCATACACAAGAGTTACAATCATTTGTAAGCAACAACCAACTAATATAAAAACATATAAGCACATCTATAAAAACATTGATCAAGCTCTGTACATATAAGTATTTATCGCAACAAATTATCCATCAGAAAGCATTACAGAGGAACGTCAACCATTTTTTCTAAGTGTAACATGATAGCTATTCACGGCAAGAGAATTCATCATGCTGCTGGCTTCTCGCTTCAATGCTGTAGACAAATATAAGTAAAGTGTGACATTGAACTTTAAAAACAATCACTAATATAATAATATGAGGTTGTTATTGTAGCACATTTTCTGCAAAATTTTGCAATAATTTGGCTTTAAGTTTGCCTCTGAAGCATCTTTCCATCACTATCTTCTTGTTCTTTCCATCACTAGAATTCTAATGAAGCATGCACTGTAATCAGATTTTAGTTGCTAGTCCTGTTACTAATTTCATGACAAATACAATTTTCAAAAATTATAAATCTTTATAAGTTAAATACAAATGAAGAGGGAAGCCTTGGTTTATTTAGTAAAAGTTGTTTCAGCGTGACCTTGAGATTACAGGTTCAAGCTCCCAGAACAGACCTTTGTGGTCTGACCCGAGATTACAGTTTCAAGTTTTTACAATAGACCTTTGTGGTCCAACCTTTCCCGGAGCCTCACATCCAAGAGCAGATATTGCAATGCTATTTTGACCATTTCTAAAATAAAGATGGTAATATGATATCCATTCGATAATGAGAACACTCAATCCTAGCTTTGCTTTGTGCACAAAATTCTATGTATAAAACGTTGTTTTGCCAAATTATCCTAAAGGAGAATTCCCTAAATCATGGTTCCCACGATCAAAATAGCTTGCTTGAATCAAACAATGATGCACAACGACAAAGATTAATCATCACAAAGTAACAGCATTTGCCAATAGCTAATCCCGCAAAAACAAGAGAAGAGTTACCTCAACTTCGTGCAGATGCTCGTAAATGTCGCCTGCAAATGAAGCGCACAGCTGCGGATCATCACAATAGTTGTCCAAATTTACAGCCTCATCGTCCATTCCCCACTTCTCCTCTGCATATAAAGCCAGCCACAATCGAACCAAAAATTCTTAAAATCCACAAAACAATTCTACATACATTGACAAATTATATACCAACAACAATAAGCGAAAAAAAAATGTTATTTGAATATTCACCTTTTCTTGTATCCGCCGCCTCAGAAATGTGAAGGTTACTGCTAGTCTTCCTCTCCAAACTGGCGACCCCAGAGGAGCAACAATTGTCCACGTACTCGATGTCAGGGCTGTTCAAGGACTTAGACATCGACTCGTCCATGGACACCGACGCCGCATCCGACGCGGAGGGCGACAATGACAAACCGTAATCGGCAACAAGTGGAGATGGTCCAATCAAAGCAGATTTCGCCTCAACTTCTGAAGCTGCAAGAGGCGCCTTCTCGTTCGGCTTGGCGGAGTTGCAACGCCGAAGGAGGTGGGAGATTGAAGTCGAACAAGAGGAATCATTTCTTTTGTGAGCGATTGATGGAACCCGATTTTGCAGCAGTCCGGGGACGCTCTTCTTGGCCTTGGTAGCAGAGCAAGATATGGTAGTGTGGACCTTGCGACAACAGGATCAAACAATAGAGAGGGGAATTAACAAAGCAATAACCTTAAAAAAATTTCAAATTTGATTGAAATAATTATCTCATAATCGACTTTCAGAAACAAAAACCCTGGACCTACTACGAAATTCCTCAAGATGAGCCGGAAAAAATAAAAATAAAAAAACTGATAAAAATAATAAAGAATGAAAACCTTCTTCTCGGCGGCGAGGCCGGGAGGGACGCGAGGTGGGTTCGGGCGGTTGGTCAAGTTGGCGAGGGCGGGCCGCTTCTTGGGATGGTGCGAGGCGGCGCCCGGGTTGGACGCCATGGCCTTGGCGGACGCCGCCGGCCTCTTGCTGGTGGAGGAAATCCGACGAGGTTGATTGGAGTTGGACATGTTTGATATTGGGACAAAGAAGCGAATGTAGTATTACGAACACAGGAATTGTGAATGGTTTATGGTGTAGTAGTAGCTACTGGACTTGAAGGCCTTGTTTCCGAATTATAGGAGAAGATGGAAGACGAGGAAAGGGCTGATGGGATGATCGTGGCCGTCTATTTCAAGTTTGGGGGGCCATTTTGTGCTTCCGGCTCTTAGACGCGCACCCTCTCCATTTTGAATTCGAACTGCTAAATGGGAGGGATTTGGGGCTTCCTCCCGTCTAGTCTACCATGTTTAAGTCGTCACTAACCATGGGTTTTTAATATATTGCACCTTTCCACTAATCTCGCCTCATATATTTTAATTAAGTACATACTTTAAAGGATGATTTATCAACTTGATAGTTTATGAGCATATTTGACTCACAAAATGAAAGTTTTCGAGAAGTTTCATTTATATTCGGTGTGTATTGTAGTCAAACGTGGGCTCATGCCGACCAAGACTCCTAAATATGTTAAGCACAACCGGGGTCAATAAATTGACTCAGACCGACATAGGGCAGCACCCTTAAAATACTTGCCCTCCATGCCGAAAAGAGTGACCGGGTGCGATGGCGCAAGACGGCTTATTATGCACTTGTGATATTAAGAGGATGAGTCAATGCAAATATCAGTAAGTACAAGCTGAGGGTCACGTAGCATGAGTGCACATACATGGGATTGTAGCTGGATAGGCGGCCACTCTCCCAGCATATTAAGAGCTCAGCATATGCCCATAATCACTAAAAGACTTATTGTGGAATATATTAATATTTTCTTGTAATTATATAACTTAATATTTTTATCACTAATGTGAAATTGTCTTCACAAGTATGAATATGAAAGGATGGGTAGAGTTGGGATAGCTGGAGGAAAGCATACTGAACCAGACACGTAAAATAGATGTAAGAATGTCGCCAAGAAGGGAGAGTAACCAGGAAAGAAAATAAGAATGACAGATGGGGTGAGAAGAATTTTTTTTTCCCCTATCGAATGACTGAAGTGTGGTATTTATAGGTGTAAAAAAAACGAACGACCACCTAGGAAATCAAATGGTTGTCTAAAAAAACGAACGATTAATGATAAAAACGAACGATCAATGAGAAAACGAATGGTTGTCTCGTCATGTAAAATTTTGACTCGACTAACAATAACGGTCGAACCGACCGATTCAGACTATAAGACCCTGGCTTAAATCGTGGGTTTTAACCGAGTAGAATCAACCAGGTAGAGAATATAACATAATTAATCATAATAATTTTCTAACGTTCGATCCTTCCTTGACCAAGTCGAAATTTTATTTTTATTTTATTTTATTTTTTTTTCCATAGTTTTTACAAAGGCTTAGCAGGATTGGCAGCAGTGTTAGTGACTTTACATGCTACTGGCTAGAGACAGTTTTTCAAAATGATGGCACAATTGACCACTCAACGAAGTGCGGTTGAATAGATTAGGGTTGCACAGGAGGAAGATAAACAGTTGGGTCGGTGGCTGGACTTTGCAATGTGATTTTTCATGAAGCTCACACATTGAAATGTGCAGTGCATCTAGGTAGACTGAAGATGTACCATGATGTCCGACAAACATTTTGGTGGCTAGGAGTGAAGAGAAAGGTGTACAACACAATCAACAGATGTTTGGTGTGCCAGCAAGTGAAAGCTGAGAGCGTACATCCAAATGGAATACTATAGCCATTGGAAAACCCAAGAGTGGAAGTGGGAGAGCATATCATACAATTTTGTGGTCGGGTTGCCTAGGATCTGCCAATAAAAGGATGCAATATGGGTCATAGTACATCAAATCACAAAAAGTACAACTGAAACAAAGTCCCATGACAATGGGGAGAGAAACTCGTAGGATACAGATTAGGGCCTCATCCCCTCCATTTCCTAGACAATACAGTCACAACCATGGTCACAATGACACATCATCTAGCCAACAGAAGACTACCATGCCACCAGGAGAGCCCAGTGTGCCTGTCTCAGTTGGTCAATGCAGTGAGAGCTATCACTATGACAATCACTGCAATAGCAATAGTCGACAGGAGAGAGATGTAGTTATTGCCAAGTTAGCTGAGACTCAGACACATATACAGTAGAATGAAGAGGCATTCACGAGAGAGCTTAAACAAATAGCCGTCTCAATGGCCAGAGCTGAGAAGACCAATAGTGGATGATGAGGCACGAGGAGAGCCTACAGTCCCCATAGGTCATCCACCACCACCTCCTCCTCCACCGTTGTATCAAAGGACTACTCCAACAATGGCTCCTCCGTTTGCCCCATTTCAAACAAGAATAGGCCCAGATGTAAGTGGAACCACAATAGTAGGTAACGGGAAACTGCACGTGGAAGTGTAGTTGCAGGATTTGACAGTGTGCCAGTAGGTACAAGACTGCAATTTTTGTAGTATGAGCTAGGAGAAAGGTCTAACAGATCTACAAAGGCAAGAAATTTTGGCTCCCCTAGGGTTCCCTCATCTAGGATCCCTGGGGAAGATGGGAGTGTTTGGTAGTATGGCATGCCCAATGGAGCACATGATACACATCATTATAGGGGCATTCCAAGATAAAGTCAGAATATGGTGAAATTTGATGATGAATTCCACATTTGCTGACCGACAACCCCATGAAGTCAATTGGGAAGAGTTAAGGGCAGACTTTGATGGGAAACACTTTCCGCTAGATTATAGGAAGAGAAAGGAACGGGAATTTCAAATACTGAAAAGGGTCCCATGACGGTGGGGTAGTTCTAGACTTCGCAATGTGATTCTTCATGAAGTTCACACATTAAAATGTGCAGTGCATTCAGGTGAAGTTAAGATGTACCATGATGTCCGACAAACTTTTTATTGGCCAGGAATAAAGAGAAAGGTGTACAACACATTCATTAGATGTTTGGTGTGCCAGCAAGTTAAAGCTGAGAACGTACATCCAGGTGGAACACTACAACTATTGGAAAACCCCATAGTGGAAGTGGGAGAGCATAGCATACGATTTTGTAGTAGGTTTGCCTAGGATCCACCAACAAAAGAATGCAAGGTGGGTCATAGTACATCAACTTAAAAAAAAGTGTGCACTTCATACCAATAAGGATGGATTACCCATTCACCACTTTGGCCATGTTATACAAAAATCAGATAGTTAGGCTACATGGAGTGCCACGGGAGATCAAATCAGACAGGGATCTGAGCTTCACATCCCAATTTTGGAAGGCTTTCCTAACAACTATGGGAACTAAGTTGAGATTCAACATAGCTTTTCACCCTCAGATGGATGGGCATACTAAGAGAACCATACATATACTAGATGATTTGCTCCGAGCATGCATTCTAAACTTCAGAATAAGTTGGGAAGAACAACTACCTTTAGTTGAGTTCTCATACAAGCCACAATTGGAATGGTACCATTCGAAGCACTTTATGGCAGACCGTGCCGATCCCCAATTTGTTGGGTAAACGGCAACGAACCAATGGTTGTTGGGCCAAAAATGATCCAGTAGATACATAAAGTAGCAATGCATATCAAAAAGAGAATGAAGTCAGCTTAGGACATTAGAAAAGTTATGTTAATCAGTGCATGCATGTGCTTCATTTTGTGGTAGGAAATCACATTTTCCTAAAGGTATCTCCGACTAAGGGAAACATGAGATTCGGGACGCATGGGAAACTCAGTCCACAATATATCGGACCATTTGACATGATCTAGTGCATCTGACAAGTGGCTAATAGACTAGCATTGCCACCTCATGTATCAGTTGTGCACGATGTCTTCTATGTGTCATTATTGAAAGCATACTATCCAGACAACTCTCACGTTGTCAATTTCACAGAGATAGAGGTGTAACCAGACTTGACATATCCAAAAGATGCAGTCAACATAATGGACTACTGAGCAAAAGTTCTCAGATGAAAAGACGTTTCACTAGTATGAGTGCAATGGACTTGACAAGCAGTTATAGAACCTACATGTGAACGTAAAGAAGAGATATCATGAGATATTCGAGTAACCAGCTTCACTACCAAGTACTCTAGTTGAGATTTAGCTTTCCAGATTTTTGATGAGTTGAACCTCCTTTGGTAAAAAATTGAAGATGATTTTTTTCAAATGAGGGAAGGTTGTAAAATTTGTCACTCGAGAGTCTTACATTAATGAAGCAGTCAATTCCGCTGTCAATTCACGTAGAGTTTCATGACATGTGTGTTGAGGCAAGGATGACCATGTGCTATGAGCGATGAGGGTCAAGTGTACCTGAGTATATAATGATAATATCAGAAAAATGATAAAGAATGAGTTATCAAAGTATATGACACTATGCCAGCTCTTTTTTTTATTTTTTATCGTAAAATTATGTTTAAGCTGAATAACGCATTAGGACGCATTAGATATCAATTTTGGTGGTTTATTAGTTAAGAACATGTCATTTGATATTATTGAGTGTATTATATTTTATGGTATTTTCTATATATTTTGGATTTTTTATAATTTATTAGGAGTTAGTTATCATTTTTGGTTCAAGTCGGAGTTGTGTCAACTTTTAATTACGACATTGCCACCCAAAACCCCCCTCTCTCTCGATCATCGTTGATGACTCCGCCTCTGGCCTCCGCACCACCGCTAATTGAAGCCACCAACCTCCACCGGACCATAGCCGAGCCATCCCCTACCTTCCCGGCCATCGCCAGCCTCCCCAACACAAGGAAGCCACTGGGGCTCCCTACCCTAACTCTGCCGCCAATCGCGCTGCTTTGTGGTCGCTGTCCCTTCCACCTAGGTGACCTTTTCCACCGCTGTGTGCCACCACCAAGACCAGCCCAAGGCCGATTGGGAGACCTCAATCGGGCGTCATTGCCAATCCACAACCCTAACCAGGCCACCTCACTTACCAGAAATTGACAAAAAACCATCGTAAAATGCTAGAAACCGCCAAAAATCATCGAAACACACCAAAAATTGAAAGACTCACCGAAAATCACCTGATTTTCATTGAATTCCTCCCTCCAAACTAAGATGCATGACCAAACCTAATCGTCGCTGATTGCCCACGATGCCTCCGATTTAATTTTTTTAAATTGATAATTATTAGCACAACATGTTAGGATTTAATTGATTGGTAAGATTAAATACCTTGATTTTGAATAAAATAAATTTGCATGATTTGAATGATATTGAATGGATGTTAATGATCTAATTAGGTAAATTAAGTATGAGTTGCTAATTAACTGTAACGTAATTTATAAAATCTTGATGTGGATTGATGTGAGTGCATGATATGAGTGTGTTGTTTAGGATATGTAAATGCATCATTTAGATAGCGGGCACTAGATTTTAGATTTGATGTATAGTTACGGAATAAGAGCTCATCGCCTAGGCACATTGGCACGATTGGAGCTTCTACCAAGTCCATTTAAGACTCGCTTCTATTTTGACCTTCTCTTCGATTGTGATTTCATTTGACAGGTAAGAGAGCATGTCGAGTGGTGGATTTATCATATCTCACTCCACACAGGTCATTTAGTCAATCATATTTTCTGATTAATAACCATCGAGGATGAAAACTCTCAAGTTTGATTTAAAAACTCAGACCCAGATCATGATGTCTTTAAGCCTACTATATTCTAATCTCTACCTAGGCCTATTTATATATAGATTTCTCAATTTTTCCAATGTGATGTGAGACAAGGGGAAAGTTGACTCCCACATATCGTAAGCATGTGCATGTGCGAGTCAAAGCAGGCTATGGATTGGTGAGTGATCGTTCCATTACCGATGGATCTTCACAACTCCACATTTTGAGTTCCTCAAACAGTCGGAGTGTGGAGGACTACGAATACTGCTATGCAGCACATGTCTAGACTTGTGGATTCCAAGGGTATTGAAGGCACCTTCCTGAGAGTACTCGGTCTCTATACTTAAGACCAGTCAAAACAGGACTCTAGTAGAACTCGAGCTTAGGTCGAGCTTGGCTCGCTTGTTTATTAAGTAGCTGTTAAATTTGAGCTTTGCCTAGGATTTTATCTTCTTAACTCAAACTGGTTCGGCTCTCTTTGACCTGATATGAGCTATGTTGATTTATTTAATTGAATGTGATCTGAGCTGTTGTTTACTAGACTACCGTTTGTTGTGTTGAGCTGACTGGTGTGTGTGTTATCCTAGACAAACATGTCATTTTTTTGGAGTCTTTGAAGCACTTATAACGTCCATATTTATTGACATGACAATGTTCATTTGTGTCATTGTTTGCGATTTATTACGATTCCGGATCTGATGGTTTATAATACGCATACCTTTAATCCAACGACGATGTGTGGACACACAGTCTGAGACTGACACGTGTCATGCATATAGGAGGGAAGCTAATAGGGATGAAACTACAAGTTTACCCCCCACCGGGACCTCCTCTGCAGTCTCCCTGGCCACCGTTCTGATAGTTGAGTCACAACTAATCGATTACCACTGACCCGGGATCATCTTCGGCGCCTCCTCAACCATTTTCCGACCACCGCAATTCGGGGCCAATTCTGGCCAACCTGAACTTCAATCTCCGGCATCGATGCCGTTGTTATGACTGCCGTCGCTGACTTTGTGGTTACCCTCAATGGATCCAATTCACCGACCGCTGTTGTCGCTGTCGGAGCCGGTCGATTTTCGGGCCGAATTCCAGCCATCCACGGTCACCATTTTTACCACTAACAACCCCGATACATTCAACATAGTCAGGGATACCAATCCCTAATGCCGGCGGGCCTTGAGAAGCCGCCAATCGCCAGAACCTGATTAGGCTTCCACCGCTGCCGGTGAGATACATTTTGGGCTCCATTCTAGCCACCTCCAGCCACAGTCAGGTTGCCATCACCGCTGGCATGATCACCGTTCAGCCACCAACCTTTTCCAACTGTCATTGTAATCCACGGTGCCACGGTGCCACCGAGCCGGAGTTTCTCCTCCAGCCATTTCACCGGTGTTCATGCCCGGCCAAACCAAAATTTGAGGCTGTCAAGGAGTTGATCATGGTCCGACCATTTACCCAACCGATGTGGACGTATTTGGTCCGACTTAAATTCGACTATTTATCCTCCATTTTCAACCGTTTTTATCGATTCAAGGTACATTTCTTGGTATCTCATGAATTCAGTTAGTCGCATATTTTGTGACATGATTATGTTCTTTTGATCAACTGATTATTTTATTGTATTTTTTTATTAGTGAATTGGTATTTTTGTATATTAAATTGACTAATCAATATCATATTTAAATTTTAAAATTTTTTGCATGCTTCTAATGACCTGCTAAGCATTGTTTAATGCCTCTAGATATTTTTCTATTACCTTAACTTTTAATATTAGTGGTTCGTCTTTTTTTAAGGAAGTGAAGTAAGAGTACTCGTTTCATTTAAGGTTCTATCCTTCAATACAATAGTTATAGTTATATGACAAGTGGATTTTTTTATCAGGGAACTATGCTCTCGAGCTCGATGGTGGAAGAACCAAATCGGAAAAAAGAGGGATTCTAGATGTAATATATATTGAAATTCTTCACATTGTCCCAATTTGATAATCTCATTAGAAATAATGTAAAAATGATTTCTATTTGATATAGCTATTTCCATAAGAATTTTACGATTTATAAGTAATTGTCTCTTGTTCAAATTGTATATTAATCGACTATAAATGTAAAATCTCATCTTCGGGTTAGGATTTTACCGGCTTTTAGTTTTGCCCAGTTCGAGCCAATCTCAGGTAAGTCCAAATGAGTTCGAGCCAGACCAGTTTTCAAATCATGAGTATGGGGCCTAGATGGCCATATAAGTATATTATAAAGGTTGAATATGGCTAACATGTAAATGATTGCTTCAATTATGCTACAGCAAAGCATGATTTATCAATGTATACACGACGTATACATATTTTTTTATATGTTAGCCAAAGTTTTATGGCTAGATCTAGGTCATCACGGCATTTAGTATTTTTTTGAGATTTCAGGGTATCTCATTTACATGCATCTTAGGGAATTTAGACTACTGAATTGCCCTTGTTGGCCCAACTTGATTAAGTCGCAGATTTTCATTCGATTGAGCTTTGGGTTTTGAGGCCCATTTAGCCTTCTTTCCC
>JAVDBV010048458.1:0-18162 GCA_032619315.1 Piper longum | reverse complement strand
GTCGAATATATTATCATCTGCTGCCCATGTACTGAATTCAACAGATTGAGGAGCGAAGAATGCTATGAACGAATTCACAGCATCGTCTTTCGATGTTTGCGAAGAGGGCCGATCACCATGGGAGGGAGTATGAGCACTGATGAACAAGAGCTGGTTGACATGCTTCATGGCTGGGGGTGCCTTGCTATACAACACAAACCCTTCAAGCATAGGCCTCTTTTCTTCCTGGGAATTGAGAATACTATGAGCAAGATCCAACAAGGGGCAGCTCCTTGAAACCATTGGATTGATCTGCTCTACAGCAGATCTTACTACTCTTCTAAATGATTCATCCATGGATTGATCTTTGTGAAAGTTTGCTTGCCCAATGCTTGGGAAAAGCTAGTTCTAGACAGGCCTATTTTTTTATGGTTTGAGTGTGGAGAGACATGGAAGGTGAATAAATAGGGATGGGATCTTTTATTTTTCTGCCCATTAAAAGAAGACCCTGGAGAAGAACACGTCGCATTTCAATTTGGAGTATGATAGACTTATCCTAGATTAAATGGACATATTTTATTTGCATATTTATTTACTTATATAAAATGTTAGAAAATATCTTTACTAAGTATGATTGTTCAAATCTTCACGATACTCGAATTGGTCAACGCTGAGAAAAGTTTGATTTGAAGAAAAATGAAGTGGCTTCGTGTCTAATTGGCAGACCTCGACTCTAAATTTAATATTTTATATAAAAAATAAAATTTGGATCTTATATATATTAAATTTATTTTTAAGTTAAATTCAATTTTAATTTAAAGAGCATGACACAATAATAATTTTTAATGAGAGCATGCATGATTATGTTATTTTCTATATCCATTAAAATGTCAATTTAAGATTTCCTAATTTTAAAATAAAATATTAATATAAATTATATAAAAAATATTAATAAATACAAATCAAACTATTTTGAAGCCAACTTTAACTCGAATTGACTCGCAACAAATTGCCTTTGACAGAGCTAAGCAAACTTTTCTGACTTGTCCATTGAGCTACCCTAAGCGAATCTCCGTGCAAGTTTTGAATTGAATAAATCCAATGGTAGGTTGTTGATTCTTAAATGCCGAACTGAATAAATGCAAGGTAGGTTTTTGTTGATCCTTAAATGCTGAATTGAAGAAATCCAATGGGAGGTTGTTGTGAGTCAATGTAAAGGGGCTGATGACTTTAAAAACCTAGAAATGAATCAATATAGGGGCTGGTGACGAGGGGTGTAATCGAGTCAAAATTAATCGCGAGTTGTTTGCATTCGGCTTAATTTGGCTCGCACTCATTAATTTTGTGCTTAAAAAAATACTCGGCTCGAAATGAATAAGCTTGTTGAATAACGAACAGAGCTTGAGTAAAAGAGTATTCGGCTTGATTCGGCTCGAAACTCAAACTCGATGTGTTCAAAATTAAAAAAGTATTCGGCTCAGCTCAACTCATAAACTATTGAGGTCGCATTGAACTTATATAGTGTTCAAAAAAAATTTTTGATCATATATAAGTCAAGCACATAAATATTAGCTAGGGTCGAGCTCGGCTCGAACTCGTCTTGAGCTCGGCTTAAACCAATCCCAAACACCATAAATTTTGAACAAGCTCGGCTCGGCTCATTTACATTAAAGCTCGGTTTGGCTTGTTTACATTAAAGCTTGGCTTGTTTACATTAAAGTTCGGCTCAGCTCATTTTATATCAAGCCAAACTCAAGTACATCCGTGCTCAGCTTGGCTCGGCTCGTTTACACCCCTACCGGTGACTTCGAAGAATAGAGTGCCTAAGTTTACTAAATTCCACATTGTATCAACCAAGGTGGTCTACGTGAAATGCTTCTAAGCTTACATAAAGTGAGGAGGCATCAATCTCAACTTACTAGTAACTAAAAATCTCTCCAAGTAGAGTCATAATTGTCATCTTAATTTTAACTAGGCTCCGCATTTCTTCCTTAATAATCTATTGGGTATTCTCTTGAATAAGGATTGTGAGATATTGACATCGTCTTTATGGGCTTCACCTTGCCTACCAGCTCCTTGCACCTTGTACTTGATTTTTGAAGATTAAACTTATTTAATCAAAATAATAAAGTAATATAAAATATCTCCGGTATAAATAAAACTACAAATCGAACCATGAGAATTAGCTCATACAAGTAATAAATAAAACTACAAATCGAACCATGAGAATTAGCTCATACAAGTAATTTAAAACGTTCTGCAACATGTGTCTCATACTCTCATACTAAGTGAACACATATCATCTAACAGTAACATCTTTTAATTTAATAATTTTTTTGTTGCCTTTACGAGAGTCATAACCTTTAGTAAATAAATAAAACTTAAACAATAATTGCTAACATCCCTCACATGCACATTATGGGCAAATAAGTTGTTTATCATAAGTTTGCATCCAAACACAATTTCTCACATTTAATTCCCACGATGCAGATAAAAAATGCAAATCAAATAAATAACATTGGACATGTAAAACCCGTGATTCAAGTCAAGGGTTATAGTCAATTTTTAATTACAAAACGACCATTCATTTTTCTCACTTTTCCTTCATTTTTCCCAATTAACCATTCGTTTTTCTCACCCACTACTCGTTTTCTTCTCCCTGACATTTATATATTCCATACTTCTGACAATGTCATCATTCAGCCATCACCATCCTTCTCGCTCAACTTCCTCCACCTCGTTAACGTCACCGTATAACTGACGATTTAGAACGAAGTAGGAGCTCACCGTTCAGGCACTAAGACACGTTCGAAGCTTCTACCATGTACGTTTAGGACTCACCGTAATTTATTACTTGATTTTATCGTGTTTTATTTTTACATATTGTAAGATGAGTTATGTGATATTTTATTGGACCCCACTTAACCTGGATCATTTAATCGATCAATCTTCCAGATTAATAACCCTCGAGGATGAAATCCCTCGAGTATATTTCAAAAATAAGATCCACCACAAGTTGCCTCTGGGCCTCTTATATAAATCCCTACTTAGACTTATACACATATGTAGTTTTCTTATTTTTAAACCGTACTCCACGAGCGGGCATGTGCCAAACAAAGCCACCACCAACCATGCTACGCAAGTAGCATGTGCTAGACGTAAGACAAAAATGCCGACAACCATATGTGCCAGACGAAAGTGCCGTCGACAACCATATGTGCCAGACGGTGCCATCATGCTACGCGAGTGGCATGTGCCAATCATAAGTCGAAACCAAAAACCATAACCGGCAACCATGCTACACAAATGGGTATGGAAGTGAGAAAAAAGGGCTTAGGATATAACAGTAGTCCCAATTGACCAGAAAGTAAAATGAGAATATGTCAATGCATCAGTAGCAACAGATCCATTCAGTTATGATGATTCTAGTTCAGTAGATGACTTTCTGAGATTTTACGAAAATATTTTCTTTCATATGAGAGTTTACTCTTATAGCCAGTTTGATATTAGTTATATTTTTAGACCAGTAACACTTTTTAATAACGTATGTTTATACTATGTAGGTAATGATTAAGAGTAGAATGAGTCAGCCTGGACGGAAGAGCATTGACATCTCTAGCACACACACATGTCATGATAGAATGTTAATATTTAATTTATGTTGTCATTATATTGAGCATGATGTGATGTAAGGTATGACAATTGAATTCATGCGATGTGAAAAGTAACTAGAATGAAGAGATGGATCGACACCCAAGATTTAGAATGAGTTATTTAGCAGAATAAAATTTTGTACGAATATCAATGTATGATATATTTTTATATATTTATACATGTTGATTTAATAGGGCGGACCTTAATTGCACTTTTAGGAAAAACTCAATCCATCTTCTTTTATGAACTTTTATCAATTTTTATCGAAATTATTTTGGTATGTAAATGTGTTGCCATATCATCCAAGTAATAGCATGTTAGGGATCCGTGCATTGATTCATATATAATAGTAGAATCTTCCATCTCGAGACATCGAGAGTAGAACTTCAGGGTTGGGTTTGGGTTAGCCGGCCTAACCGGGACTAGTGACAATTCAATTTTATTCTCGAGAGTGAACTGGATTTTGGGTGTTACAAGAGAAATCAAATAATGGCTAAAGTTGATACTAGTGAAAATTAAACTAATTTAATCAAAATAATGAAGTAATATAAAATTACTTACCTCGTGTATACAGAAGAGAAATTGGGCCTCTGGTCTAGGTAAAATTATTAATCAAAAATTATTTAATTTTGACAAGTTAGACTAGACAGTCAAGAGTTATCTAATAAGAACAATTAAAATCGTTTTGTAACACATATCTCGTATTAATGAGACACGTATATTTATAAAGAGTAGGGAGGTATCATCTTTTAGTAACAGTTTTTGTAACTTCTCATCAGAGGTTATTACTTTTAGGAGAGTCACAACCTTTAGTAAATAAATAGAAATTAAATAATTATTTCTAATAATTTTCATACTGGGAGTCATAGCTAGCTGAGGTAAGCCTTGCTATAAATGACGGGATGCTATAAATTTATGAGAATATGTTTGGCAAGATCCAACCAGGGGATTGATCAGGTTAATGCTCTACAGCCATGGGATTGATCAGATGAATAGGTTGCTCATGCATACTACCATCATATAATTCTACCAAATCATCAAGGTACACTTCCATTTATTATTTTTATATTTGATATAAATGATCATAAATATTATATATAAAATATTTACTTCATATAAAATATTGAGCTCCAAGTTAAAGTATTCATTCGCCTTCTAGCGGAGTAAAGCCTTGAATTTTTTTTTTTAAAAAAAAAAAGGCTTCAATGCAAGCCTAATACTACGATGATAAGCCATAATTTTTAAAAAAAAATTAACTCCAAAAATTCAGCAAGTGTGACTTGATTCAGTGGCCAATCAACTCCAAAAATTTAGCAAGTTTTATCAATTTACTCTTCGAACCGTGTCATAAAAGTTATCAAAAAAAAAAATTAGATTAACTAAATTTACATTTTTAAGTAATGCAAATCATGATATAGCAATTTGAAGTATCAAAAGAACAATGTAAATAACTCCGAATCACCTTAAGAGTTACAATTTGAGTTTCAAATTTTTAAACCACATGATAAACTAGACAATACAATACATCAGTCATAGAACTAAGCTGTAGAGAATGAAATTCACCATTTTATTTTATCATATTAAAAGAAATTTTAGTTTTTCCTTGAATACGCATCGACAATCCTCCTAAACAATGTTGGAGAGACCGAAACATGGCCTTGGGTTACATCTTGCCCAGTAGTTGATCTTGGAACCTTGAACTTGATTTTCATCCCAATGGTTCTTTTAATTCTTAAACGTACTTGTGGTTTCTCAATCATCCAAATAATCACTTGTTGGAGGAGCAGCCTCACTTCCTTGTCGGCAAGAAGACGCTCAATCGCCGCCATCACGGCTTCAACCGGAAATTCAACATCAAGCTCCGACTCCACCCTTACAACAGCATCATACAAGCAGATTGAAAGAGCATCACTCCCAGCAGACGCCTCCGGATACGGCACACTCGAGAAAACAATCCGTTCGGCTATGGCCATCTTCACCGAAGAATCAATCGTCGAGTCCTCATCAACGGCTGCAATGACAAATTCCAAGAGTTTAAGGCTAGACTTTTCATCAGATTGGATGAACTTTACCAGTGCAGCTTCTATGGCCTTGGTGAATGCTGCATCAATTGAAGCCTCATCAAGAGGTATAGAATTTGTTGGGTTGGTTGCTGTTGAATAGATTTGCATTAGCAACTCCTTTGGAGAAGGGGAGAGGCTGCCGAATTGCTCCTCTAGTTGCTCTGCTGCTTGAGCCAAACACTTTCTGAGAACATCATCGACCTGATCGTTCTTTTCGGGTGACAAGAAGTATTCGTACTCTGCTTCGTCGAATATATTATCATCTGCTGCCCATGTACTGAATTCAACAGATTGAGGAGCGAAGAATGCTATGAACGAATTCACAGCATCGTCTTTCGATGTTTGCGAAGAGGGCCGATCACCATGGGAGGGAGTATGAGCACTGATGAACAAGAGCTGGTTGACATGCTTCATGGCTGGGGGTGCCTTGCTATACAACACAAACCCTTCAAGCATAGGCCTCTTTTCTTCCTGGGAATTGAGAATACTATGAGCAAGATCCAACAAGGGGCAGCTCCTTGAAACCATTGGATTGATCTGCTCTACAGCAGATCTTACTACTCTTCTAAATGATTCATCCATGGATTGATCTTTGTGAAAGTTTGCTTGCTCAATGCTTAGGAAAAGCTAGTTCTGGACAGGCCTATTTTTTATGGTTTGAATGTGGAGAGACATAAAAGGTGAATACATAGGGATGGGATCTTTTTCTGCCCAATAAAAGAAGACTTTCTAGAAGGACAAGGGCCCGTCACTTTTGGAGTATGATAGATTTATCGCTGGTTAAATGGACATATTTTATTTTCATATTTGCATATTCATTTACTTATAAAAATGGAATAAACTTCGTGTCTAATTGGCATTTGTTGACCTCGACTCTAAGTTTGATATTTTGTATAAAAAATAAAATTTTGGACCTTATGTATATTAAATTTCTTTTTAAGTTGAATTCAATTTTAATTATAAAGAGTATGGCACAATAATAATTTTTAATGAGAACATGCATGATAATGTTATTTTCTTTATCCATTATAATGTCAATTTAAGTTTTCATGATTTTAAAATAAAATATTAATATAAATTATATAAAAAATATGAATAAATACAAATCAAACTGCTGAACACAACTCCAACTCGAATTAACTCACAACTAATGGGAATCTCTGTGCAAGTTTTGAATTGAATAAATCCAATGGGAGGTTGTTGTTGATCCATAAATACTGCATAAACCTAAGAATGAATCAATATAAAGGGGCTGATGCCTTTGAAGAATTGTTTGAAAACTTCCACCTGTATCAAACAAGGGTGGTCTACATGAAATGCTTCTAGGCTTACATAAAGTGAGAAGACATACCAATCTCACCTCACTAGTAACTAAAAATCTCTCCAAGTAGAGTCATAATTGTCATCTTAATTTTAACTAGGCTCCCCATTTCTTACTTACTAATCTATTGGCCATTCTCTTGAACAAGGATGGTGAGATATTGACATTGTCTTTATGGGCTTCACCTTGCCTACTAGCTCCTCACACATTGAACTTGATTTTTGAAGATTAAAATTAGGTAATCAAAATAATAGTAATATAAATTATTTACCTCGTGTATACATAGAAATTGGATCTCCAATATAAATAAAATCACAAATTGGACCATGAGAATTACCTCGTACGAGTAATTGAAAACGTTCTACAACATGTGTTCCAGACTAACCAAACACATTTATAGAGAGTAAAAAGGTATCGTCTAATCGTAACACCTTTTAATTTAATAACTTTTCTGTTATTTTTAAGAGAGTCATAACCTTTAGTAAATAAATAAATATTAAAAAATAATTTCAAATATCTCTCACTCACACATGATAGGCAAATAATTTTGCTTATCATGAGCGTTCATCCAAACACAATTTCTTGCATTTAATTCCCATGATGCATTAAAAATACAAATCAAATAAATAATATTGGAGAAATCAAATAATGGCTAAAATTGATACCAATCAAAATTAAACTTATTTAATCAAAATAATGAAGCAATATAAAATTATTTACTTCATGTATATACAATAGAAATTGGACCTTTGGTCTAGATAAAATTATAACTTGAAAATTATTTAATTTCGACGGGTTAGACCAGACAGTCAAGAATTATTTTGCATGAGCAATTAAAATCGTTTTGTAATATGTGCCACGTACTAACTAGACATGTATATTTATACAAAGTGAGTATGTATCACCTATTAGTAGCATTTTTTTATAACTTCTCTATTAGAAGTTGTTACTTTTAGGAGTGTCGCAACCTCTAGTAAATAAATAAAAATTAAAAAAATAATTACTAATAATTTTCATATTGGGAGTCATGGGAAGCCTTGCTATACAACAGAAATCTTCTAAGAGCAGAGATAACCGGCTGCTATAAATTGATGAGAATATGTTTGGCAATATCCAACCAGGGGATTGATCAGATCAATGCTCTAGAACAAATCTTACCGCTGGAATGCAGAGATAGTTTGATCTCACTTACAGACATTCTGAATAGATCGGGATTGGGTTCTCTGTCTTCTTGCCACCTCAACGCTGTTGCAGGAATTTTCTTTCCCTACCATTGCAAACTGAGAAAGTCTTCTCCATAACCCGGATACACTAGTTCTGGGCGCCTTCTTCCTCGTTAAAAGACTCAATAGATACATTTCAAACAACAAAGAAAAAAAAAACCCTATTATTGTTAAAAAAGTTTTAACTCAGCAAAACCCACAAAAAATGCAAGGGTTAACTTGAAAAAAAGACATCTAAGCTAGAGTAAAAAAGGAAATCTTGTCATCCAAATATTTGTCATTTATCATCACAAGGATTTTAATTTAAGATTCATGTCCCTAAAATTTTTTTAAGTACCGGTTGGAAGAAAAATAAGAAAAATTATTGTAAAATGTCATCTGTGTTATAACATAGGCACATGAACGCGAACGAAAACGCCCGCACAAAAAAAAATTTACCAGCACAACTAAATCATCTATTTTCGTGAAAGAATCATCTATTTTTCAAAAATATAATTACGAATATTTCTTCGAGTTAAAAAAAATTGCCCACTTTTCATAAGATAAGGGTAGTAACTTTAAAGGTGATTCTTGTAAACCGCATGGATAGAAACGTGTTCTTGCCAGCCGCCGCCGCCTCAGGTGGGTTATGCTTCTCGTTTCTGGGCGTTTAATCGCCATAGTCGTGAAGAAGTTTCGAGGATGATTTTGCGGAAATATCAAGTTCTTTCTTTGACAATTATCTTGCTTTGGTTTTTTTTTTTTATATAGGTACATTTCTTTAGTTTTTTGCTATCAACTCTTGGTATATAATTCCATCGCAAACTCTTTTGTATGGTTTTTCTCTCACTGTCGAACTTGGTTATGACTTCGAACGTGATTATTACCTAAGTGTACAATCTCATTCCACTGTAACAAACAAAAATGAAATAATAGCTTTTAGAAAAATTCTACACCGACATTCTCCACCTACGCCCTCCCCTAAGTCAAATTTTCTGAAACATAACTAATACCTCCTTATTTGATAATGTGGGTAGAGAGCGCTGAGTGCGGAATGTGCATATAGTATGATACTAACTTTTAACACCACAAAAAGAATGGATATTTTTACAATATGCTGTTGACTAGGCAAGTTCAAATAACTTACTACCCTCCCAAGTAAATAATAATAACAAAATTTGAAAAAAATAGTATATAATAGTAGCAACTTTGCAACACTGGCATCGACAAAATGGTATATGTGCTGGTGCAAATTTAGCACTTGGTTAATATTTCAGCCCCCGTTTCCGTAATCAATATAGTGTGCTCAAATTGAGCAGACAAGCTACCATCTTTAGTAACAACTGTCCAATTGTCGTCCCACATAACCGGATGTATACTACCAATCGTCAACATTGGTTCTGCAAAATTATGAAACAAAAAAGAAAAAGAAAAAGTTGAAGATCAATAAGATTTTTAAGAAAAAAAAGGTGCACAATTAGCCATATTCAAATTCGGGTGTACCTATGGTAAATGTTTGGCCCAGTATCATGCGACCAATATCATTGTTTCCTATGTTCAAAAAAAAAAAATTCCAATGAAGGCCTTTCTTTATAAGCATGAATTGTTTGTTATAGCCAGTTTTTTTAGCATATAACTTTACGAATCAAAAAGTAGCACCTAAGAATCCAAAAGATCAAATCTACAAGGACATTTAATTTTACCTCAAGACAAGTAAAAGCACAAGAATGAACTTCAAGAACACTTACTATAGTGAAGAACAACTGGATCAGCATGAAAAACTCGGCCTACACCATGGCCAACAAATTGCCGTACAACGCCATAACCGAACCTATCTGCATGATCACTTCCAATTATCGCATGGGTAAGACTTAGCTCATATGCATGTAAAATCATTGGCCAAAGGCTACTCATATACTAAAGGCTTGATAAATAAGTAATAAATAGAGAGGGTAAAAGAAGATAATAGACTAGAATCTAATAAGAAAACATACTGTATTGTTCTTCCAATTCGTTTCAACTCCACTCCCGGTGCACAGATGGAAATTGCTTTATATAAACATTCTTTTGTCACCTGTAAGATCAGATAAAACAGCAGACAAATGAGAAGTACTTTGAGTTTCTTAAGTTCAGAAACTAATTTGCCCACAGTACATGATCTGTAGTACCTATTTGTAGACAGCGCATAATAATCAACAGCAAAAGATGAAGAAAAGGATTACATTTACATTTAGAAGATACGAAGGAAAACATCCATAACATTTTTTCCCATTACACACTAAATTAAATCATCATCATACAAAAATGGGGTCAAATAACTCATAATTAAAGAAATAAATACAATAAAATAATTCCAACATGTAGAACATGAGAGGGAGCAAAAGTGCTACTCCCATAATGGTTAGCAAATTTTTAAGTTTGTAGCATAGAAAACAATGTGTGATTATTCAAGAATATGTTATAGGCCTGAGCTATTCCTCGGCTGCTAACATTTTGGGTATCAGCAGTGAAGCTTCTAAGGTTCAACTGCCTTCAGGAACCAAAATCCAGTCCAACTCCAGGAATGGAATTGAATATGAATGCTTAAAATTTAAACAAACTGTTTAATCATCATCGTTATCCACACCTTATCCCAAGTAACCTGGAGTTGGCAGCAAAATAAAAATTATTTTATTACTTTACATACCCCTACTAGCAGTAATGAACAATGTTAAAAGTCAAAACTGAAACAAAAATAAAATAAAACGCGGAAGTTCTAAATCCACAGATTTATAAGTTTATCACAAAATTTTTAAATTAATAATAATTAGATACATACTTCAACAAGATTTTTCGCATCTTCGCAAACATGTCCACAAAAGAAAGTTGCTGATGTATCACCATGATAACCCTACAATAATTTTTTGCAAATCAGAAGCCAAGAATTTGAGTGAGGCCATAAATTGTTTTAGCAAAAGCAAGAAAGAATGTGCATATCCAAAAAACATACACACATGAACGCAATGAAAACAAGAAAATACATGCTCAGTTAATATCAAATTGGTAATTTCAATTAAAACTATTAATTGGGATGGTGCAAGTATAATTAAAAATGAATTAAAAGTAAAAAAAACTATGTGCTTCTTTATTTCAATAACAAAAATGATGCAATTTCAAGATACGGACTAAGAATGAAGCCTACAGTCATCAAATAGGTACGAATTGGATAAGAAAACGACAGATTTAGGAGGTAGAATTAGGAGAAAGAAGGAAAAGATAATAACAAACAACTAAAACAAGCTCCATTTTCATCACAAACTGATGTTCTGCCCAAGGGAGGGGTCAGCTTCTTTTACAGATTTCATAAGCTTTCAAAATTATAAAAACAAAACCATATAATCCCTCAGATTAAAAAAACCTGCCCAACTAAGAAAACCTTCTTTGCTGGGAAAATCTTCCTATAAAGCAAGTAAATAAAATAACACTAACACTAATTTGCTAAGCAACAAACAAGCCTCAAAAACAACTTTTAAGATGTCATTAAACATACATAAAACTTTGTACTGCTACAGAGAACATATCAAAGAAAATTGGATCAAGCATATAGTTGTTTTCACTTAGCAACCTAATAATCACTCATCAGTTATATTTCAGATATTTTATGTACATGAAATATATTATTAGGACCTACAGCTAAAGCCACAAATACCATTAAGTAAATACACTTATTACCTGCTCTATTGTAACCACAAAGAAAGGATTGAATAGCACAGGAAAGATGACATAGCAGAGACAAGAAGAAGAAAAACATACATTTAAATAAACAGTGACATCAATGTTAATTATGTCTCCATCCTACAATGCAAAACAAAACAAGTGAATATATGTGCAAAATGGAATAAATATAGGTTTTACAATTAATGAATAGACAGGATGACTTCAGGTCAAACCTCAAGTGCACGAGAATCAGGAATTCCATGACAAATACACTCATTTATGGATGTACAGACACTTTTTGGAAAGCCCCCATATCCAAGAGGAGAAGGATAAGCACCATTGTCAATAATCATCTGGTGAATTTCCTTATCAATCTCATCTGTTGTCACACCTGACTGCCAATAGAAGTAAGTAGTTAAACCCAAACAATTGCTACACAATATATAAAATGCAAAAAGAAGGAATTAATATTTCAACTAGTGTTTTTTATGAGGTCAACAGAATTATGAAATAACATTTAACTTCAATGATGAGATCTAGGAGAAGGAAAATTACTTTGACCAAGGTCCCAGCATATTCTAGAACTTGAGCAGCAAGCTCTCCTGATGCTCTCATACACTCTATTCCTTTTTCATCATGTACTTCAGGTCCACTGGTGATCCCAGGAGGTTTACTAAAATTAACATATGGAGGTTTCATTATAGATTCTGGAACTGGTAGACGAGGAGAAACTTCACCTGGTCTTAAGCGTTTGCGATTACCATTTATAAGATCATCATCATTGTTCCTGAAAAGAAAAAGGTTAAAATAAAACAGAAACGGGTCACCTATTTCACATCGACAACAAGCCACATTTATTATGTAAACCAAGAACTACCCTGTTAGGCCTCTCTCTGACAAACTGTAACTCTGAACCAAAAGACATGAGTTGAGGTTAAACATATGATTAATTTGCTCATTAGAACATAAGAAATCACCCGGGAGACAGTTGAATTCTTATTGCTCATGAATAAAAGGAACCACAAAATAGAAGGTGATTATGGACTCATGAATATTTCTTCACAGTAGATTACATTTTTAATGCATCGCAAGATTGGAAGCACGGCATAAATATAGATATCCACGTAGATCAGTATCAACAAGGTTTTTGTTAGAAAGCCTAGACTAGCTGCACAGCTGCTTGGCCAATATCACAACTACTTAAACTAATAAGAAGAAAATCCTATTACCCACAATCATCATGCAAATAGTCCGAAGCCACGCATCGCAGTAATGAACGCCACATTTGTACAATATAGAATTATCACCCAACATTTTTCAACTTGCAGATGCAATTCTAATATAGAAAACCTAGTTAGGTTCCTCCTCAAACTACTTCTCACTTTAATAGCCAAGTGAGAAAAACAATACATGATAACTCACAGAGTTTAGAATAATTACCTTCTTTTGAACAAAATATCAGCGAATGACTTTGACAAACGCATAGACACATGTCTTCTACCTACACAAATGGAGAAACCAACATTATTTAGCAGTGCCAATCCAACAAGACCAAAAAAAATTCAATTTCACAGCGACCTACTTGGAAACAAACAAGGAAAAAGGTATTTGAAGAACAAGGGTCGGGCTTTGAAACTGCTACAAGCTAACTAAATGAAAACAACTCTGTAAGCATGGGTAACAAGAGCAGACCTGGGCAGTAGGCGAAAAGGGAGTGCAGATGGCGAGAAGTAGGAGGGAAGCGATCACCAACAAGGGATGAGAGGAGACGATGTTGGAGGCAGAGGGAAGGTGCGGCCATGGGAGACATGGCTTTGAAGTTTTGAAGATGCTTCCAAATTCTTATCTCCTAGTCTAAAATGGTGAGTGAGTAGGGAAAATGTTTTATTCGGCATTAGGTTTTCTTATGGGCCTGGGCCGTGCATGAAAAATATTCAAATCCATTTTTTTAGAAAAAAAAAATAATGGCCATGTCTTGGGCTTTTCATTGTAGAACGTGTAAGCGTCGTGGAGTGGCCGAGCTCCGGTTCTTTGTCCCGGGCATTTATCCGTGGGAGGGAGTGAATATTGTTTATTATGAATTGGTATGAGAAATTTTATAAATTATGCGTAGGATAGTGAGAGAATTTTTAACATTAAAATGCCATTAAAACGTATTTTATCTTATGGAGGGATTTGGCTCAAATAAAAAAAATATAATGAGTTGGGTTTGGATTAAAAATAATTTAATAATATATAGGTGCAGTCAAGAGAGACAATTCCATTTACAAAAAAATCCCATATGAGAAGAGCACCTTTTTTTCTCCACGGCCATTCTCCCTCCTTCCGCCCCCACCTACTATTCTCCTTTCTAACCCCTTACTCCCCAGCTTCTTCTCCTCCTTTCACATTATTACTCTAGACATCCTCCCCTCCACTTTCCTTGTTCATGTTAGTCATCACCCATGGTAAAGTAGTGATCTTCATTTTGATTCTTGATAATTTATTAAAGTTAATTCTTTCATTTCATCTTATTGTTTGTTCTATTTTGTTAGTGTTGTTTTATTTATCACTTCGATTCATAATTATCATTGATGACACTTATTGTACGTTTTAATAATAAGTCATCAATGACATTTTTCCTAGAATATGAGTTGAAATTTGCGAGTTACTGTATAACTATCAATGGCATTTACTTTTTTATATTTTTTTGTAATTTTTTATTATTTTCAACCCATCATTTATCACTTGGAGTATATGAGATCATATTTTAGTGTAAGTTTATAATTTATAATGCTCAATACGAATTGAATGAGAAAAAAATAAAATACTTTTTAAAACAATTACGTCTCCTTGGAAAAAATGTATATATGTAATATTTTTTATTGATTTATACTTTTATAATATTTTATAAATGTTATAAAAAAATAATAATTATTCAAATTAACTTTAATGCTAATGATAGTTGACAGACTTTCCAATAGCCATGAATGACACATTGTCAAGTTATATGTTAGCGACGTTGGATGATGATTCGTAAATGAAGGACCGGAACGAAGGAGGAGATTACAACAAGAAGACAAACCGTTGGCGCCGTTTTGGTTTCTGGCCAAGATAATGCTGCCAATCTATTTCAAGCATAGACTCACTTATTAGCTTAGGGGAGAACTCTTCATGAGTATGAAGATTGGTCACCTAGTAATATAAATAATTTTAGGTTCATAGGGTACGTGTACGGATATTTAAGGTTGCGTTTCCTAGTCATTTTAGTTTTTTTTCACAATTTATTTTTGTTAAAGTTGTGGATTGACATTTCACAATATTTTTTATACTTAGAAACAATCACTATTGACGCCACTCGTCCATTCGTGTTATTCTGCATCAATGGCATTTATTTCTCATGTATTTTGTATTTTTTTATAAATCAATTATTTATTGCCCAGAAAATATTACCTATAAAATATGGGTTTCAATTTGTACGCCGTTTACAATTATAAATGATATTTGCTTTTGATAATTTTTGTAACCTTATGTATTTTTTAACCCATCATTTGTTAATTAGACTATAAGAGATCATATTTTGTTGTAAGTTTATATTTTGTAAATGTTACTATGGGATTATATGACTAAAAAAATAATATTTTATTTTATAAAATTATGCCAACTTAAAAAACTTAGTTTATCTAATATAATTTTATTGAGTTATATTTTTGTAATATTTTACAAATATCATAAATTTTTATAATTATTTTTTTAATTTATTGTTTTATTTATCTATGTAATTTTTGAATTATCCAACCTGCTCAATTGCTCAAAATGAAAGGTGTAGCACATATATACTATATAAAGTGTACCTCATGTATAAGATGCTCATATTGTTTATATTTAATAATATGTTCAACACAATGAATTTATTAGCATTTTAATCAATCAATATATAAATGGCATAGATGATTTAACCATCTCGTTACTGGAGACAAAGAACCAACATATCCGAGATTAGAACTCCTTGTAGAGGATGAATTGTGTACTCGCATAGAGTGAGGCTCATCTAAGCCGTCCCATCTCATATATAGCTAAGATGTAGAAATAGTAATTACCATCGTTCATATAATCCTACGCTTCAAATATACTTATACGAATCATTGCTAGTATAACCTTTTCCTATTTAAAAAGCTGTTATATCCTCAAATTTTGAGCCAAACTGGTCATTCACAATTGGTGTTAGGCCATTGATATGACTCAGAAACTTGGTTAAAAAACAAAGGCAGACTGGTGAGGCATTACATATTAAGTCAATAATGTGCAATGTTTAAGATGTTAAATCAGGGTTTTACAGACAAATAAGCATAAAATATATTAATATATTAAAAAAATATTCGGTTTGCGATCTTTATTTTATTATTTTATCGATATTGGATGGAACCTACTTGTTATTGCTTTGATGATAGGATTTATGGGCTTTTGGATTCACTTTCGAAAGCTTTGAAACTTGTACATACATACAACATATCATTTATATATCTATCGATGTGAAAGCCGATTCGTCTTTATTGAGTCTGGTTTGTACTTATTTCTTTTTGGACCATCTACGAATATGATTAGTCTACTTTGGCTGTTGTTATGGACATAATAAATGTACTGGGAGAATGCATTTTAATTGGTGTGTTAGTCTGATACTATGTTAAAATGGTCTATAGAATTTCATCTCAAATGACTACCAACTTATGAATATTCTAACAATAGGGAAATGGGAAAGGCTTTAGACATGCTTTGCGTACTTCCAAAGAGGCAGTGTCTCTCAAGAAGCTGATTGTTCCGACGAGAAGCACGGGGAAATGTACGTTTAATTGGCGTGTTGCTCGACACTTACCTACGTGGGAATATTTTAACAATAGGGGAATGGAAGAGGCTTTAGAAATGCTTTGCGTGCTTTCGAAGAGGCTGCGCCTCTCAACAAGCTGATTGATTGTTCCGACGAGAAGCATGGGTCCATTATTGCTTTTGTGCAGGTTTTAACGGATAACGTGTTTGTTGTTGATTACACATTTGCACTCTGGAAATTTTTTTTAGAATTTGTTGTTTTCCATGAGGAGTTTATGTGTGCAGGTGACAACAAGATCTTTTGCTAATAACACAGGCATAATCTTAATTTAAACCTTTTTTTTCCAAGGCGATCAAAATTTAGAACCTTTCGTAAAGGCGCCAACTGAACACATGTATAAGCCTAGCTAGGCACACCCTAGCTAAGACCTTGTGCGCACGAGACCATTCGCACAGGTCCTTTTAGCTATTTCATAGACACCTCCATCAAAAAATGCTTCTCAGAATTCCATTAATGGTTCCCGCCTTCATCACTCCCGATCACATTTTATTAAAACCACACTGTTCACACTGGTCCATGTTAAATACATTTAACCACCGTGAGGGTGCCGAACCACATGCGATTTTGCATGCCTCCATGACCTCTTTTGTTTATGAAGCTCAAGTTTCAGATGACAAATATAACAACTCTCTTAATCAAATGACTTTTCTTTTTATCATCATTATTATCATCGAGGAACACAAGTTTATCGATCAGATTATCAATGTCCCTTCTTTCATTCTCTATTTATAGCAAACTTTCTCGCGAAATCTTGATGAGCCGCAGACGAAGATGAAAGTGCTGGTGCCCAAATTTTGGCGATTAGGGTTGGGATGCATGGCGAGAAGGGAAATTGGAGGCAATGGTCGCGCACGACAGCGGGAGGGGCAACCCACTTTGATGGCAAATCTGGGCGACAAAAAAAAAACTAGGTACCGAGTAGACGGCGGTGGTCTGAGCCCATGAGGTGGATGGGAACGCCAGCAGCACCAACGGCCAAGGCTGCCGACGAGAATGTGTCAGGAAGAGAGGCAGGCAGGCTATAAGCCCGATAAGGCAGTTTGGAGCATAGTTGTATAAATTAGAATAAGAGAGTCGGAATTGGAATCATAATCGGTCTAAATCGGGTAAGAATCGGTTGAGTTGAATCGGTCTAAGTCGGTCATATATAATAATTTGATAATTTATAAATAAATATATAAAAATTAGATATTAATGTCGTTTTAATATTATTATGTATATTATATTTTATAATATTTTTAAAATAAATTTAAAATTATTTTAAATTAGTTATTATTTTTTACTCGAGTCAGATACGAGTCAAATTTTAATTACAAATATGCCACCACTTTATTTCTCTCCCTCACTTCTCTCCCTCATTCACCACCACCGACACCGTCGTCG
>JAVDBV010048457.1:0-13252 GCA_032619315.1 Piper longum | reverse complement strand
CCCCCCCCCCCCCCCCCCACCAGGGCCACCGTCGTCGTCGCCCTCGTTGCCGCCGCCCCATGAAGATCTCAGTCGACCTCCCCTGCCCCGGGTCCCTCCGCCGCCACCCTCCCCGGCGACCAAACCCTGCTGCGGCTGGGCCCTTGCCACCGCCCACCGCCGTGGCCCGACCCGCCCCAGCCGCCGACCACCACCAGCCCCACCCCCGCCACTACACGCGGTCGCCCCCCAGCCCAGGCCGTGACCGCCCGCCCAAGCTGCAAAGCAAGTAAATTAATTATTTTCATCATGAATCATAGTAATTAATCACTTTCAGAGTAAAAATAAAACAAACATTACGTTTGTTATGCATTCACTATTGGAAACTAGATAAATTACACAGCACATTTACACATTCATGAAAATTAATCACACCAAACATCAAGCATATATATGAATATTTCACATCATAGTTACTTAATTAAAGTATATTTTTCAACTTGAAAACATCTATACGATATCAAATAATTAATGAATGTTAAGTATAAAATTATAGTTTGTGGCTAACGGTGCGAGCCTAGTCGTTCATAAGTTTTACCCTGTCCTAATTACATACTAACAAACATTTGTATGACATCCTCAATCTAAATTAAAAATATAAAAAAGTATAAAGTTAAACCCTACTAATTATTCACATTTTATTGGTTTTAAAAGAAACACCACTTGAATAAGTGACATAAAAAATTAAATAAGTATCTATGCGAGCCCAATTAACATTATTAATTATTGTTTGGAGATGAATATACTTGACCAATAAAAAAAAAATTACTATCAGTGTACAATAGTTCTTGTGTACAAATAACCTTCTTCAAAATGCAGCTTTTCTCATTTACTAGAAAAAGTACAATTTAGCTATTATCTTTATACTAACATCCTTTCCTATTTAGAACATAATTATTTTTACTTTTTTTTTTATAATTTTATATTTAGGAAATATTAATCAAGTATTTTATAATTTTACCAATTTTTATTAGAAAAAATTACTAAATTTAGTATATTTTATTTTTATCACAAACACGAAGGTGGAAGAGAGATCTTCCACTGTCTGACGTGGCCTATGACGTGGAATAAGACAGGTGGGATCCACTCCGGGACATGCCCAGGCCCCTTGCCTACGTCAAAGGCGCTTCCGACACTGGAATCTTCCACGTCATCGGGAGATTCCCTTATCAGGTGCCCTACTCAGCTTCCGAAATTCACCTACGTGGCACAGCTCTGCATGTCCACCCGTGTATGGAGTGACGTGGAATCCGACATGCCAGTGGGATCCCGAACGCGGCCACGGTTGTTGCACCCGACGGCAAGATGTACCGGTGCGGCCAAGGTGGCATGTTATTGGTTAGAATAATTCCACGTGGACTCCAGCGTGGAAGCTACCATCCAACATTGTCTATCCACACAATTTGAGCCTGGAAGTGGAAAATAACAATCTCACTTCCACGGAAATTAATATGCCAAGCGAGCATAAAGGCGGCATAGAAGGATTTTTATTTTTTTTCATTTTTTTTTGGGACGAAGTTTTGTGACAATATCTTTTATCAACATATGAGTAAGTTTTTTTTATCAGATTTCTCTCACGACAAAAAATGTTTTAAAAAAAATATGAAACACCTTTTGTGCTGAAACATTGGCGAAGGTATATTTTAGAAGATATGTTATACCTACACCAAATTTATGGCAAAATCATATTAGGAAGAAAAAAACACTTATTTTGGGTAAAAGAACACCAATGATGTAAGGTTTGGGTAGATATGTTTTTATTTGAATAACTTAAAAAAATAGAACAATTTTCGAATCCATGAACACAAAACCAATTTTCTTGGAAATCAAAAGATGATAACTTTTCACATCTTGTAGAGAAAGGCATGAGTACTGACCATACAAATATGAAACATGAGAGGCATACTTTTCAACGTCCCCACCTCTCAAAACGGTTCAGTAGACTAGTTTGATATTTTTTCTGCAAATCCAATCCCGTCGTCTTCAATTTCCATCACCGTCTCATTGCCAACAACCCTATCTTGAATTTAAGATCCAGACAAATGACATCCTCACATTTGACTTATACGTAACTTCAAACATTAAAAAAGGCCAAACAACCGAAGAATTTAATTGAAGATAGAAACCGAATAAAAAACTTAGGCAATGTCATGACAATTTTCATCAACTAGGTACACACAGAACAGATACAACATAAATTGCCTTAGATCATAGAGCACAATGAGGACAACCAAGAATCCAACAATCATTCATTCAAAAGGAAGCTGACAGTGAAAAGAGCAGTAGGCGAGACACCTTGCAGTATGCCAGAAGATGTAGATACGAGACGACATTTTAATAATCCTCACCTTCTTCATCTTCGTCCGCACCCTCAGCACCAACTTCTTCATAGTCTTTCTCAAGGGCAGCCAGATCCTCACGGGCTTCAGAGAACTCTCCCTCTTCCATCCCTTCGCCCACATACCAATGGACAAAAGCACGCTTTGAATACATTAGGTCAAACTTGAGATCTATTCTCCCGAACACTTCCGCCACTGCAGTGTTATTACTAATCATGCACACAGCACGCTGGACCTTGGCAAGGTCGCCTCCTGGGACCACGGTTGGAGGTTGGTAGTTAATCCCACACTTGAATCCAGTAGGGCACCTACAAAAAATTGAGAGAAAAATTATATTACTTGTACAGATGCAAGCCCTTTGTTGAGGATTTTTATTCATGTCTTATCAAACCAGAATTTGATTAATTGTAACTCTTATCCCAATCTAAGCCACTGTCTGAAGAAACATTTTTGGGCTTAATACAAATATCCCTCGCCCTTATTTTTAACAACCTAGACTAAAGGCTATAGATGCCAAAATTCTCCTGGACAAGTAACTACCATAATGAAGGATTTTACATTTAACTGTGATTACTGGACCAGACACACCAATTTGGGTCTTGTCAAAAGGGGAAAGAGTATTTTCCTACAAGTGAACATGAATGATGCAGAGAGCTGTCTCCATTCAGATCAAACTGAGGTCTGTTCAATGCATGCATTGTCAATTGAGTTGTTGAAATATATGATAAAAAAGATGCATACCAGTCAACGAACTGCACCGTTCTCTTTGTCTTAATGGTTGCAACAGCAGCATTCACATCCTTTGGTACGACATCTCCACGGTACATCAAACAGCAAGCCATGTATTTGCCATGTCGTGGATCACATTTGGCCATCATACTTGAAGGTTCAAAAACTGCGCTTGTGATCTCGGGTACTGAGAGTTGTTCATGATAAGCTTTTTCAGCTGAAATTACAGGAGCATAGGAGGAGAGCATGAAATGGATTCGAGGATAGGGGACAAGGTTTGTCTGGAACTCAGTAATATCAACATTGATTGCTCCATCAAATCTCAAGGAAGTTGTAAGAGATGAGATGATCTGGGATATCAGCCTGTTCAAATTGGTGTAAGTGGGCCTTTCAATATCCAAAGACCTCCGGCAAATGTCATAAATCGCCTCATTGTCGAGAAGAACATCCACATCAGTGTGCTCGAGCAGTGAATGAGTGGACAGTACACTGTTATAAGGCTCCACAACAGCAGTAGAAACCTGCAATCGTCCTTCTATTATTATGTTCTACCCAACAATGTAGGAATCAAAAACTAAACAGCGATTGTTAAAACTTAAAAGTTCCATTTACCACTAAATCAAGTATGCAGCCAAAACTACTAAATGTAGATGCAACTCTAGTATGCCATTTTCCAAAGCGAAGAAACCCTTATTTAAATGATTATAGCATACAAAGAAATAACACAAGTGCAATCCCACGAATAACACAAAAACATGATGCAATAGCACAATATAACCAGCTTAGATCCCTTCTTGCGCTCAAGCAGCTTGATTGGTTCTCATATTAAGAAGAAGAAGCCATGTTGAGCTGAATTGTTTACCTGAGGAGATGGATATATCGTAAAACCAAGCTTTGATTTCTTCCCATAATCAACAGACAAGCGTTCCAGTAACAAGGAACCAAGTCCAGATCCAGTGCCACCTCCAACAGCATTGAAAACCAGAAACCCTTGCAGGCCAGTGCAATTGTCGGCTAACTTTCTCACCCGGTCAAGGCACAGATCAACAATTTCCTTCCCAACTGCAAAAGAAGAAAGCAGTCAACAAGAGATCCAAGTAAAGACAACATTATTATAGATAAATCCATGCAGGACAGAAAAAGAAATGCAAAAAACACAGATACCAGTATAATGCCCTCGGGCGAAATTGTTGGCCGCGTCTTCCTTGCCGGAAATAAGTTGCTCCGGGTGGAATAGCTGTCTGTACGTTCCGGTCCTAACCTCATCAATAACAGTAGGCTCCAGATCAACAAAAATGGCTCTGGGAACATGCTTGCCAGAACCAGTTTCACTGAAGAAAGTGTTGAATGCATCGTGTGCAACACCTACAGATGTGTCACTGCATGAACAACAAACAGTTAACATCCATCAACCACCCTTCTTGCATGTCAAACAACTATCACTACTAACAGTTACAATTTTCTACAAAATGATAAAGAAGACCAAGCTTAGGCAACGTGAGTAACACTAATCATTAATCATCCATCCTCAATATCAAACAACTACCACTACCAGTGGGTACCATTCTTGTCAAATTGACCTAATATAAGCTTAAGTAACACGAGTAACACAAAAAACAAACCCACTCAATCCCCCAAAGAACTACGACCACCAGCAGCTACAATTCTCTAAAAAATGATCCACAATCAAAGCTCAAGCAAAATGAGAAAGATGGCCACCAAGAACCAGCATTTCCACCAACAAATGTACGACAAGAGCAATAGATCTACCCCAACGATCACAAAAACAGCGAAAAGCATTCAACTTTCAAGATCAAATCACAAAAACCCTATGCCAAAGCCCCAGATCTAACCCTCAAACCACCCAAACACCCATCAAATTTCCCCAAACAAAATCAAGGAAAACAATTCGGAAACAAAAATAAATGAACATACCCAACCACCCCAAAAAAAAAATCAAACTAAAAATGAAAAAAAAATGCCACCCCTAACACAACATAACAAATCACAAACAACAATCAACTCAACCACCACCATCAATCCACAAAAACAAAAACAATGACATTTTCAGAAAAAAAATACTCTAAAAAATCCCCAAAAATCATGAAAAATCCGAAAAAAGCCTCTAAGCCACCAACAAACCGAGATCAACTCAAACAAACCCTAAAAATCGCAAAAAAAAAAAGGTTGGAATCAAAACCTAGGCATGAGGCCATCAGGCTGGATGCCATGCTCGAGACAGTAAAGCTCCCAGCAGGCATTGCCGACCTGGATCCCAGCCTGGCCGATGTGAATGCTTATGATCTCCCTCATCCTCTCCTCCTCTTCAAGATCGGATCGGCTTCTCCGCCTTTTCTTCTTCCTCCTCTTCTTCTGCAAGATCGGTAAAGATGAGGCCTTTTTCTGGAGCGGGGGAGGAGGTTATTATTTATGCTACAAACCCTTTTTATTTTTATAATTACATGGGGAGCTCCCTACGTTTTCCCTTTTTATGTTTTGTATTTTATTTTATATATTTATTTATTATAATAATGTTGCTTACGTGTAGGCTTGATTCCCACGCCGGCCCCGGCCCCGCCGCCATAAATGAAGATTAGAGGATTGATTTGTTGAAGGTTATTTTAAGCCTTATAATTAAACCTAAAATGTTTATTTTAAAGGGATTTTTTAATTACTCTAAAACATTATTTTAAACGGGATATTTTAAAAACATCATTTTAAAGGGATATTTATCGGGTGCAAGTTAAATTAAATTTTGATTAATCTTTTGGTCAATTCAAATCATTTGACCTCGAATTTGAATTAAATTGATTCGAATTTATTTGAGCTAATTCCATATTTTTTTTATTTTTTTTTGCTTCAATTAATATTTTAAATTAAAATATCTTAATCTTAAGTATAAAATTAATAATATAATCATGCTTTGAAGCTATTGTTGTGCCATTTTCTACTATTATTTTTTAAATATATACATTATTTAATTTAAAATATTATTTTTATTTATAATACCTAGTTTTGGGTCAAGAGGAAGTACAAATCCAAGTCTGCTTTATTTTATTTTGGGTTGAACTTTAAATCGAGATTTTTTGATTGAATATAAATCTGATTATAGACCTAAATATTTGTGACCCAAAATTTATCTATTAATCTTCTTAGAACGATTAAGGGCACAAGTAATTCTTTTAATTACTTTATGCGGAAGCGTTTAATCTAAGTAGTGCTTTTAAGGTTTCATATTTTTAAATGGAGATATGCATATTTAAATTGAGGTGATGGCCACTTTGAACCAAATCTAATCATACAGCTCTTTTTTATAGTATTAGCTTGGCCCATAATTTGATCATTATTATGAAGGTTTATGAACACCTTAAATTATTACTTGATTAATCATGTACACTATTTACATCTATAATAGCAGATACACTTCTTTGTAAACAATTATTATTATTATTATTATTATTATTATTATTATTATTATTATTATTATTATTATTATTATTAAGCTCAGCTTTGTTTTCATATGAAAAGTTCATACCCCTTCAACCCTTGATGGCTAATAAATAATATCACCATAATCATCATTTTTTTATCAGTCTAAGTAATCCTTGATACAATTTAGTACGAACATAAATCATTTTTTACAAAATAATATAGTTACAATTCTCCAAAAGATCAACTGGTAAAAACTCAATTTCACATCTTTTGCCTTAACGCAACTTAGCCTTTCATGAATGAGGACCACTATTATTGCAAAAATAATACACCTTCACTACTGTAGCTACATGTCATTTCTGTCCATGCCCGTCCACAAAGAAAATTTTGTCATTTGCTTGATTGAATATCTTAGTGGTCCAAGCTTAGTACAATACATGTTCAATTACCTTGTTCTCACAATTGGTGTAAAAACTTAAACCATTCTCCTCCATCCAAGTGTATGACATGAAAATGTTAAGCTTAATTAGCTGTTTGATCTTCCAAGATTAGCTAGATTTGCATGCCATAAGTACACCAAGTGATCAAACCATAGCCAAGCGGTCTAGCAAGGCATTTGGGAGCTTCCCATTGATATATGAACAGTTGCCATGCCTTAAATGCAGAAAAGCTAGCTCATTCATCAATGAAAAGCATATGAATAGAGATGGAGCAAAGAAGGCTCACATGGGAGACACTATTAGTTGTACTTTGTTCACAAGACAAGTTGATCTCTTTTGTCAATTGGGTCATTCAATCTTCTCACAAATGTTAGCATTTAGGTATCCAACAAGAGCTAGCATTCTTGATCTGTTACGTGGTTACTCTTAACAATAGTACTTACAGATGAAGATATTAAGAATGGTAGTTTCTCCTTGTAACAAACAAGGATATCACTTGGTGTGTGAATGAGACAGAGTTTGGTGGTGGATTGCATGATTTTAAATCATAATACAGATAAGAACATCGCAATGTAAGGCAGTGGAAGATGAGGAGTACCCATCTGGGTTTTTTGTCGGACGTTGCATGATATGGCCAGCGCGGTGGCAGCTAGGGGCCTGCAATTGAAACATTTTTAAGTTGGGAAGAAGAAGAGCGCAAAGATTATAATAGAGAAGAAAAACTGTTGGATTTTAAGTTTCATAAGGATTGGTTACTGGTAGGGTGTCATGTGGGGAAGGTTTCATTGAATTCTTGGGCAATGGGTGACAATGCATTTCCTGCTTACAATGAAGATTGCAAATAATGTCCAGTGAACATGCAAGGCCTGCATTCATTGTTGCATATAATTGGGCCTGCATAATCATGCAATCCAAAAAAATTGACTATATATCAGTCGTGTATGCTAATTTTTGCGTATATATGCAAATTATTTTAAGAGGCCATTTTGGGATGAAACAAAATCGTTCGAAAATTACGAAAATTGTTCAACATATAATAGAACGTAGACCCACAAATTTGATCTTAAGAATTTTGGTTTACAATTATATATAATGTTCAAAAGAATAATAAAAAAGGCAAATAATAATAGAATGTGACGAAGATCAGGTGAAAGAAGAAAATGAAATTTGCTAAACCCTGTTTCCTTTTTTGGTGATTTTGGGGAGTATTAACAATTCTAACACTATATTAATTAGTTGAGAGTGGACGATACTAAAGTTGTCTCGTGAGAAAAAAATTAAATCAAATAATATTAGAAGAAAATAAATCTACAAATGATGTCTCAGAGCCACTAATATTGCAAAGCCCATGAATGTCTCAGAGCGTAACCCACTAGCAGATAGGCCCATTTATTTTTCACAATCCGAAGGCCTTTTTCTATACAATTTTTTTTTTTTCTAATTTATTGGACCTTGACATTTTGATCATAAAGAATTGATATCAATATCGAAAAATAATTGACTATATATGCCCTTATTAAACACACCATTAATCATTTTTCTTTTCTAAAAAGGGGCATGGAACTTCTTTCTTTACATGCCATTATGAAAACAAGCTACCTGTAAACAAAAATCACGCTATGATATTATCTTCATTTTGTTTTCACCGCCAAGTCGTTTAGTAAACTATCTCTTTCCCATGCATGGCCCGTCCTCTGCCATGCACTACAAAATCGATAATAATAATCCAAGTCCATGCTAAACTTGCATCTATCACACAATCACGTCGATTTCTCAACTTTCTTACGCTCAATCGCAAATTTAGCTGTAATCAATCAAAGAACACGTCAATTGCATTAACTTGATCAGTTCTCAGAGCAAAAACTAGCCAAAATGAAGACCAACAATCTCCAATTCTATGCCTCCGTTTGGTTTCTACTCATTGTGCTGCTCCTTCCATCTTCTTATGCTGGAGTTGAATGCAATGCAATTACACTAAACATGAGCACATGCCTCCCCTACTTGACCAACATGGCCAGCTCCCCTTCGCAAGCCTGCTGTGCAGCCGCCGCCGGCCTCGCTGGCATTGCGGCTAGCAGCTCGGGGCCGGACCTGCAGGCGGTGTGTTACAGCCTTGTGTCGGCGGCAACCAAATTTTCGGTGGACGAGACAGCAGCCCTGGGCCTTGCCGGCAGCTGTGGAATCAACCTCTCCATCCACATTTCTGCCCGTGTTGATTGTTCTCAGTGTGTTTACTCACACCTTTAATTTCTATAGGAATTAGTGTACAATATTATTAATTTATGCACTCAGATTAAATCGATTTAGAATATACATTGCCAGTTCATGTAATATCAAGCTGAAAGACTCGGTTGTAAACCCAAATCATAATTCATATATATTAGAGTATGCATGGTATATGGTTGTCAAAAGGTAATTGGAAAATTATTGAGTACTAACTTGTTCTTTTGATGTTTTTGTTACAGACTTGCTGGTTAAGCACAAGGAAAGGTTGGAACGATTCTATGCAACCGATGGAATACTAGAGCCATGGCTAATTAATGTTTGTGTTGTTCTATGAGCACGTTACCTTGCCCAGTTCGAGTCAGGTTTGACTTGGTTCAACCTTCAGACCATGAATATGGAGCTTAGATGACCGCATGTGTATTTTATAGGGGTGATATATAGATGATAGCTTTAGTAGGGCATAGACTATCATCATATATTCAAGGTATACAAGTTCTTGTTTGTTTTAGCTCAAGGTTGTAGGGATTTTATCAATGTTTAATGTGTTTTCATGTACATTTAGTAATGTCTTTCATTCTTAAAACGATAAAAATATTGTTTCAATCTATTTATCATTCGAGTCTTATAGATTAATTAATTTATGCATAACTCGAATCGATCATAAGAGTTCTGATGTAGTTCTCAGGTGAATCGGAATCGAGGTGTTACACTGAGAGTACTCAGACTTTTGTGCTCTTATTCATGTGTTATATGGAGGTTTGGAGAATGCTTAGGTTATATGTTATTTCCCGATATGAGGACCAATTATATGATATCATCGAGAGTAGCGCAACATCAATTCAGTTCTGGATGTTATCTAGTTTGCAGATTGATGGCTCCTCAATAGATACCCTTTAAGTGTTCTCATGATGATTATATATTATTTTTGTTCCTCATGAAAGCCAGTTTTCACTTACCAATTTGTATTAGTTATTTTCAATGCTAGTGACACTTGTTATTGATGGTTTTCTTATTATATGTAGGTCTTGTGTTCGTGTATGTTAGGTTGGCTTTGGCGGAAAGACAAATAATTACTACACACATTTGTGTTCGACGAGTCATTTTCTTTCATACTTTCATCTATGTTTGATGTATGCCTTTGTGCATTTTATTTGATATATCATAATGTATGCTCTAACTAATTTTTATAGCAATAAATCAGACATGCTATCAGATCTCTTGATGTGAAACTCAAATTTTAGTTCCAACGATTATTTTGATATATTTTTTCTTATATTTTATCTATTTATATTTTTATTTTTAGTGCATTTTGTATTTTCACATGTCATGTCATTGCACGTAGCTTCTTATTAAGTTGTTGCATTGTACCGTTCATCTTTTTTTATTAAGTGTGGTGTATTTAGTAGTGTTTTCCTTTTTTGAGACACCAAATGGGTTGTTGTTTCTCGTTTGAGTATTGTAGATTAATCAATTTAGACATAATTCGGCTTGATCATAATAGTTAAGATCAAGTTCTAAAGTGAACCAGATGCAGGGTGCTACACCACTTACATGAGCTCCAACTCGTATAACACCTTTTATTTTTGAGCAATTTAATAGGTCTCACAATTCAAAAATTATATAAATAAATAAAATAATAAATAATAAGAATAATTATAAAATTTTAACACAATCTAACGTTTCTAATCATTTTATCTTAATAATCAAAGTAATTATAATAAAAATTAATTTCAAAATATCTATTAATTTGTGTATCTTTTGAAAATTTAAAAGTTCGTGATAATGATATTAAAAAATGTAAAAAAACTTATCAAAGTCTTACTTATTGTTGGAGTTATCCTAGAGAGCGTTCAAATACGTGGAAAGTTGTGAAGACATGGAGCTATTAAAGAGGTAAAAAGAATTCGTGGAGAATTGTAGAATATAAAGGAGAGATTCATTTGTGAGAATTTTGATGCTTAGAGAGGAATATTTGGAGTTGTGTCTTCATTTTCAAGAGGTGTTATGTATCTATAGTCTATAAATATGTAGTTGGACATTATGTTGTGTGTGTTTTACCTTTGGGGAGGTTCTATATATAGTTCTCCTTAGGGGAGACGTAAGAGATGTCTTCTCTATTATGAAGGCACAATGAGGTGCAGATAATCAAGAAAGGTTGAAGGTTAGGCTTGGTGCTTGTGTAAGAATGTGAGAAAATTATTTGTTATGAGAAGATGACACTTCATTGGTACTAGGATCTACGACAGATCGTCAATTATGTGTGGTTGTTTCACCAAGAACAACACTTAGTTCAATTTCTCATGTTCTCTATCCTTTGTATTTGATCTTTATTCAGGAGAGGTTTTCTCTAATTGGTTAACTATGGTTGTAAAAGGTTTATAATCATAGTTTGTATGGGAAGTGATATCACTCATTGGAAAGTAGTTTTACTAGTGTATTGGAGAGTAGTTTTACTTATGTATTTGGGAGTGATTTTCACTCAAGGAGGAAACTATGTTTATAGAAGGGAATTTATAATTATAGGGGTTTATGGTGGAGATTTTTACATTAAATTATTATGTGTTCTATCTAGTGATTAAAGATCTCAACAAGTGGGTTATTTATTGACCTCCGCACAAGTGGCATTAGAGCTTTGGTTAATGGAAAGCATCGTAGTAGTTCATTCAAGGTTGTTGGTGTTTCATTTAGGTTTTAATCATAGAAGATAAAGAGCATTCCACATGAGTCAAGATGAGAGATGTCTTGAAATATTTTTCTCGTGTGATGGTCAGCGGGCGGTCGACAATGGTCCATCAAGTTTGACAATAGTGCAAAGTGGAAGATTTTATACAGTATTTTTCATATTTGGGAAAGGGGAAATAGTTGAGTAATTCACTTTCATGAGAAAGCATTCAATCACATAGGAAGTCGTGAAGACATGAAAATATTCAACGAGGTACTCATTGACGAGGATCCAATGCTCATAGAGAAGTATTTGGAGTGGTTAACTAAAGATCTATAGTCTATTCTCACTAATATATAGATCTTACCCTAATAGATATTAAATGTGAAACTAAATTTAGAGATTTCATAATCCACTTATCTTAAGAAATTTCATCCTCGAAATTCCTACACTTGGTTGGTTGCTAGCCCCAGCCCACGACCTTCTTTAGCCCATGACCAGCAGCCTAACCAACGTTTTTAGTCTAACCCACTATCTAATACGAAATTAGGAGGCTCTGATGCCATTTCTAACAACTCAACTCAAAGTGCACATAGTGGGCTAAGTCATCTCTTCAAAAGTAATTAACAAAATTAAAAATCTATAGTTCATTCTCTCTTATAAATAAGATCTTACCCAAGTAGGTATTAGATGTGAGATTAAGTGGAGGAAATTCCAAGTGGTGCTTCGTATCTTTGGTCTATAAATATATGGTTAGACATATATGTTGAGTGTATTTTCAATTTGGGAAGGTTCCATATAGAATTCCCCTTAGGGGAGAGGTAAGAGGTGTGTTATCTTTTGTGGATGCACAAGGGGGTGCAGATTAGTGAGTAATGGTCTGGCTTGGTGCTTGTATGAAAATGCGAGGAAATTGTTCATTTTGAGGAGAAAACTCTTTATTGGTACTAGAATCTATGGTGGATAGTCAGTTGTGTGCAGTTGCTTCATCAAGACTGACAATTTTGCTCTCTATCCTTTGTATTTGATTTTTTATTCGGGTGAGGTTTTCTCTTATTGGATAACTATGGTTGTAATAAGTTTATAATCATAGTTTGTATGGGGAGTGATATCACTCAATTGGGGAGTAGTTTTACTAATGTATTGGGGAATAGTTTTACTCATTGGGGATTAGTGTTACTCATGTGTTGGGAGTAGTTTTACTCATTAAGGAGTAATTTTACTCGTTTATTTGGAAGCAATTTTCACTCAAGGAAGAAATTGTGGTTGTAAAAGAGAATTTATAATAATAGTAGTTTCTTGTGGAGACTTTCATGTTAAATTGTGTTGTGCTCTATCTAGTGAGGAAAAATCTAGACGAGTAGGTTCTCACCCATCCACCCCCC
>JAVDBV010048456.1:0-13126 GCA_032619315.1 Piper longum | reverse complement strand
CCTTCTCCGACGCTGTCCGAAAAATCCCCAAACCCTTTTCTAGGGTTAGGGCATCCGTCGTCCTCCCATCCGGCAACCCCCCAATCCGATCCCAAATCTTCGATCGTCCTTCGCCGGTCCGATTCCGGACTTGGCCGGAAACAGAAAATGAAGTCGATGGAGTCGATCTCCGCTGCGATTCAATCCATTCCGGCCAAGAAGGACGCCCTACGGCAAGCCCTGGAGCTGTTGGATGGCCGCTCCCCCATCCCTCTCCGGTGGTCTGGCCTCCAACCCCACTTCGACGCCCTCCAGGCATCCATCGAGTCCCGCTTCCGCGACCTCGAGGCCTCGGCCATGGCCAATTCGAACCCCGACCACCCCAACCCCCATTCCAATTCCATTTCGAATTCGAACCATAACCCTGACCCTACCCAACCGGCGCCTCCGGGTGCCGGCGGCGGCGGCGAGAGTGGGGGGAAAGAGGAGAACGTTGAGATGCCGGCGAGGCCGGCGCTCAAGGAGTTGTGCGCGAAGATGGACGTGAACGGGCTGCGGCAGTACATTGTGGAGAAGAAGGAGGATGTGCTGTCGAGCAGGGCGGAGGTGGCCGGGGCGCTCCGGTGCGCGGGCGACCCGGCGAAGCTTGTGCTGGATGTGATGGACGCGTTCTACCGCCCCGCTGCGAAGGCGGACAAGGAGGAGTTCGCCGGCGTGCGGAGGGTTTGCCTCTTGCTGCTGGACAAGCTCTCGCTGCTTCCGGCGGAGGTGAGGGCGAAGGGGAGGGATCGGGCGCTTGCATTGGCGAGGGTGTCGATGGCGTTGATCACGGATTCTCAGCAGAACCTTTTAGAGAACAGAGCTTTCTTGCAGCTTGTGTTGACGTTCGATTTGTACTCTGCTCTCGGTTGGGATGCGCTGTGCAGTTATATCGTTGATAAGATGACTCGGAGGAAGCAGGTTGTTGATCTGTGCCGCGCGATTTTTCCCCTTGAGATGGTTCCTGGTGAGTGGATGAAAGTTGGTTGCTTTGGGTGTTCGTACTTGTCCACTGTCGCTATTTAACTGATTTATAATGTCGCCTTTCAGTGGATTGTGCTTGAAATTTGTCTGCTCTTGTTGTATATCTTTGTGTAGTTTTCTTCCTTTTTGAAAAGTACGATTTAAGTGCTAAAATGAACCTTCTTTAGACTAGGATGAGCTTCAAGACAATGTAATTAGTTGATTTGGCGGTCTTCTTGAGCTGGATTCTTGTATATTGTAAGACAATTCTGTGAGGTTGTAGTTACAGGGTTCTCCAACTGAACGATGGCATCAACAATCGAGCCTTGGATTCGGAAATCTAACAATGACATCATATAGCCCTTCTTTTGGGTTATATGATGCACAATTGTGATGACAGTTGTTTAGTATGTGATATTTATATTTGATTTACTAGCTTTTTAGTGCTTGTCTTGTAGTTCCGTTGTTCTTGTTGACAATGTGCTTTAATTTTACCAATATGAACTTTCAGATTTTACAGGAACTTTATTATATGCATTGATTTTCGAAATTTTGCGGTTCATTTTTTATAACAGAGTTAGTTGAGAAACTGATCAGTAAAGGCAAGCACCTTGATGCTCTTCATTATGTCTACGAATTTGGGGTTGAAGACAAGTTTCCTCCAGATCCCATTTTGACTGCCTATCTTGATGAAGCCAAAAAAGTAGCTATAAAAACCCTTCATAAAGAAGGAAACCCTGTGATGAATAAGGTATATTTTTGCCTTCCTAAAAAAAAAACGTATTGCTGTTTATGCCTCATTTTTCATTTCTACTCTGTTAAATGCATGTGGCACAGAATGAGGCCATTGCAAAAGAAGCATCTGCTGTAAGAGCAGTAATTAAGTTTATCGAAGAACGCAAGCCTTTATCTACGATGTCTCCTGCGAATCTTAAGAAGCGAGTTACCGAGATTGAAAGTCAGAAATCAGGGAAAAAACGGCCAGCTACACTTAATCAATCACCCAAAAAGCGACAGCGGTCAGCTGCATCTTCTTCTGCAGCTGGTGTCTTTCAAGCTGGCCCTGTGAGACCGCAGCAGCAGCAGCAGCAGCCTGTTGCTGGGATGATTGATCATGTTCCAGCCTACGTGCCTCATGCCGGGGGTTGGTCTTACAGTGTGGCAGCTGGGTCAGCCCTTGCTGGTTTAGGCATACTGGGTGGAGGACCATCGAGTATGGGAATTAGCCAAACAGAGTCACATCTTTCCCCATCCGGGCCATACATAGCATCTGTTGGTGGTCTACATGATCGACCATTTAGTCTACATGAAAGACCAGTTAGTTTATCACGCCGCGTAAATCATCTTTATTCAGTTTTTCCTTGAATGCACTGACGACTAAATTGCTCGAGTTATTTTCTCATCTTTTCTCACTGTGGTACCTTAGTTTTCTCCTTGGTGCAATGGTTCTCTCTATATTTTATAGAGTTCCATTGAAGAACTTTTCACTTGTCAATATGCTAGCGTCCTCTTAAAAAGAAATGATTATAGTTTTGACACCATATTTTGGTTGTGTGGTTGATCAGTTAGCTACTTATAGTTGTCTAGCTATAAGGCGCTGATAAACTGTGGATTAATGATCAGTGAAAATGCATATTACTTGTTCGTTTTTTTTTTGTCTACTGAACTTCTATAAAGTTAACAGGGGTCATACAGCAGCGTCAAAAATACTAGTGGTCAAAAAACATTTTTAGTCAGATTCATTGTTGTAAACAGCCGCTGGCAATTTGCTGAGATGGCTGAATGGTACTTAGCAGTAGCTGGAAGTTCCACATCTGAATTCTGAACTTCTAGATTGTCTTTTCATCTTTCATAGATTTGTTTTGGAGGGCATTTGTTTGAGAGTGGACGCTAGTCGTTCCCTCGATGATTGTTCAATGTACAATTTGGAGGATAGTCTACCCGGATAGAGACAATATGTTACACGTTTGTAATGACTCAATTATGAGCTGTGCATGTAGCCTAAGCATACTTTTGCTGATCCAAACTCCTTTGTTCTTTCCAAGTCTACCTATTGCACAGGAACCCCCTATTAGTTTTAAGTAGATCCCAGTTTTGCCAAGAACCCCAAATATTCTAAATTTCTTGCTTTTCGGGGAGGATTAGATCCCACGGCAGGAAGCCTGTGGCTTGGAACCCAATCAATACATTTTAAAGCAGCGCTCTAAAGCCTATAAGAAACTGTCGTAAATGCCGTAAATAATGATCATGTTTTTGGCGACTAAGCTTATACCTTTTTTAACAAAAAAATATCTAAGCTTTTTTCTTAAAAAAAAACTTTGAAAGTTTGAAGGCCATGCGTCTTAGTTCAGGAGAAGGTTATCTTTTGTTTTATCATGTAAAATAACCCAAGGAAAATAAAAGAACTAAGCGGAGTAAGTACATAGGAAGTATATATAATATTCTAGTCAAAGACCAGTGTGATATACAAAGTATAAAATTAATTTTAAAATAATTATGACATTATTTTTAATAAAATAATAATTTTTTTTATATTTAACAAAAAATATAGTTATACCCAAATATCAAAAAAATAATTTCAATAAGTAAATTTTTTGGATAACTATTTAGAATTTATTTTTTAAAGATTTTAAATTTGATTATAATTATACTCTAAGTTTTTAATAAGAATGTTTCCATAAATTTGTCATGTTGACTAAGTTTAGAGATTTGGACAAAGAGTCCTTGTAGTTTTAAAATTACATGAATGGATATGTGATACAAGGTTGAAGTAGTTTATGATCGCAGGCCATTGTGTGCCCCCCCCCCCTATACTGTCTTTCACAGCATCCTCGAAATTCTAATGACACTCTTAAAAAAAAATTACAACAGTTATTACGGATCTCTTTTAATTTAAAAGATAACTAAAAAATATTAATATGTATATCTCACCATCGAAAACCCTAAGAGCATAACAATCCCAAGGTTTATAAATAATGGAGCCTCAGGCCTCCAGTGTTTTACCGGGGGAGAAAATTTTCAGATCGAGGAGAGAAGCTGCTGGCTCGAGGAAATGAAGAGAGTTGCTGACGAGGGCCTTGCCTTGCCACGGAGTATGCTGAAGCTGTGGAGTTCCTTGCCTTGAATCCTCCCGTCGCCTTATGTTGAACCACTGGAGAAGTGATCCATCAAGAGTTGCTGTTTCGCTGGAGCTCTCCCAAGACCGAACCATTAAACCTTGACGGGCGGCTGTTGGGACGAGGACGTGGAGGGTTTCCGACAAGACTCGGAACGGCCTTCAAGGCTTGCCGTTTTATCCAAATGCGGCAATGCTATTGGAGCTTTGCTACCGTCCGCTACCTCAAAACGTTGCTGTTTGGAGCACAAGAGTCCAAAGCGTTACCAAGGGCCTGCATCGTAGTTGTCCCGCATAAGAAGCACGGCCTCTTCCTTGCTGTTTTCTGTTCACGGTCTGGCCGGGGTCCCTTCCCTCTCGCTGTTGCTTTCCAAAAATTGCCAATCGCTGCACATCGTCTAGGAGCCCTTGCCGGAGTTTCATTGCTGCCGCCTCATAGCCACCACGGGTTGTCTCCATCACCGGAGGAGAAGCCCTCCTAGTCGTTGTTTTGTGAAGCCTTGCCGTCACTCTGTTTGCAGCCGAGCCAAGGAGGAGCGTTGGAGTTGGAACTTCGCTGCCTTCATCCAGGAGAGAACCTGTACCCGCACTCTAGAAGCCTCGCCTCGCCAAAGCTCATGCCTTTCTTGGCTGCTACCCAGTTGTCGTCTGTCGCTTGAAGGATTGCAGTCAAGCCCCTGTTTCAGAGTTGTTATCCCGCTGCCGGATCAAGACCATCATTTTGGAGCCCCTTACTGTGGCCGGAAAGGAGCACCACTTGCCAACGGATTGGCCTCCGCCACCAAGGGGAGTGTCACCATCCCGATTGCTGCTCACCTTGCCTGCGAGTGTTCCAACAAAGAAGAAGATGAAATAGAGCATCGAAGTAGGAGGCTGGAGCTTCATCGCCCAGATCATGCCTCCCACCACCATACTACCACCATCCTCGTAAATACATAAAAGAGTGTTGAAAGCTGAGCTGCTTAGTGTTGAAAGGCCATAAAAGAGCGTTGGCTTCTCCCTCTTTCGTAAATATATAAATCAGTAATTTTATTTTGGGGAAAACTAAAACTTTTGTAGATCTTGGCACGTGAGACAAAAAAGTAACGTTTTAGAGGATTTTTCTTCTTTAGTCTTGGGTTTTAGAAAAAAATGTCACTAAAAGAGAAATAAAAATTGTATAGATAAAAAAGGTGAATATTTGGTTGAGATTTATTTTCAATCGTTAATGATAATGTCGCCAATTTTTAATTTGTAATATTCTTCTCTTATTATTTTTTGACTTTATATTAATTTTATAAAAATTACAATAAATTAATATCAGGGAATTTTTTTATAGATATTTTTTATATAAAATTGTGATATAGTGAATTTGATTTATCCTCAAATTTGAAGTTTTTTACGTAAAATTAATTTTTATCTTTTTCCATATTGAAAGGTATTTCTTTTCAGGTTAAATTGGTGTATCTATTTCGATTGATATCTTTCATCAATTATATATTTTGGAGAGCTTGATTTCTTGGTTTGCAGGTTTTTGTTGTTGATATTTATGCCCGCTAGGTATTCAATGAAATTTCTAAGAGTTTAGTTTGTGATTTATATTTTAACAAGATTACTAATAAGAAGCATGCTAAGATGATATCTCTTAAAAGGTCGAATAATTGGTACTATTAGAAAGGGAAAATAATTGATTATTTATATTATAAGGATTTATATAAACTTTTCACTAGTCATAAACCGATAGAGGTAACTAATAAAAATTTGAATAAGTTGATAAGAAGGCTATGACCTGTTTGAGATAATGGGTAGATAAAATTGTGTATCATCATGTTTCTGAATTGACATCTTCAAAAGCTATATAAGATAAACTCCAAAAAGTTTATTAGAGGAGTACTACTGACAACAAGACCCTTTTGACAAAGATATTAGTGAACTTGAGGTATAAGAATGGAAGTGACATATGTGAACATCTCAATGAGATGAAGAGTATTATTACTCAACTTGTCAGAATGAGGATGATTTTAGACGAGGAATGACAAGCTATCCTACTTATCAATACATTGCCAGAAAATTGGAAAGCATTATGTGATCTTTTTGAGTAATTAATCTCCTGATGGAAAACTCACAATGGACATGGTAACAAGCAATTTACTGAATGAGGAGTTGAGAAGAAAATCTCTATTAATTTCATGTCTCATGTATTAGTGTCAAAAGAGGTAAGACGTTGATCAAGAAATAGGGACACAAATAGAAGGGATAAGAGTCGAGGAAGTTTTAAGTTTATGAAGAACTTGAAGTGTTATTATTGTGACAAGATAGGTCATTTAAAGAGGGATTGTTGGAAGCTCAAGAAAGACTTGAAAAATAAGGATAATAAGGATCAAAAACAAAAGAATACTCATATTGTACATGATGACTTAGTGATTCTTTTTATTGTGAGAATGATTGTTTGACGGTTGATTATGATGCTAGTTAGGTAGTTAACTCAAGAGCATCATTCCATGTAACTCAAAGTAGAAATATCTTTACTACCTGTGAACTTTTGGATTTGGATATAGTAAAGATGAGAAATAGTGATACTTCCAAAATTGTGAGACTTGGAGATATGAATATAATAACAAACATGGGTTACAAATTGGTGCTTAAAAATGTCAGACATATTCCAAATTTGAGGTTGAGTTTATTGTCAACCAGAGTGCTTGATGATGAAGGATTTGCTTCAAATTTTGCACAAGGCGTGTGGAAACTTGTAAAAGGTTCTCTTATTATTGCTAAATGGAAGAAGTATTATAGTTTGTACAAGACTGAGATGAGTCTAGTTCGAGGGGAGGTTAATATCTCCTCATTTGATTTCACTGCTGATTTGTGGTACCATCGATTGGGACACATGAGTGACATGAGACTATAGATATTTAAGAAGCTAGATCTCCTTTTTAAGGTCAAGGAAATCACAATTAGCTCTTGTGACCATTGTTTGGTCGGAAAATAATGTAGAACATCCTTTGCAAGCACAAGTACAATGAAGTCAGAAGTTCTTGAGTTGGTACACAATGATGTGTGTGGGCTTATAGAAGTAAAATCTCTTAGTGGTTCTATTTATTTTGTCACTTTTATTAATAATACTTCTAGGAAAGTGTGAGCTTATAGCATGAAAGATAAAGTGATATTTTTTACATCTTTAAGAATTTTCATGTATTTGTTGAAAGAGAAATTGGTAAGCTCTTAAAATATCTTAGAAGTGATAATAGTGGTAAATATTATTCTATTGAGTTTGATGAATATTGTAGCAAACATAGGATTAGGCATGAGAAGATGGTTCTTTATACTCCTCAGCATAATGAAGTGGCGGAAAGAATGAACAAGATCATCTCTGAGAGGATTAGAAGTATGTTGTCTTCAACTAAATTGCCTAAAAGCTTATGGGGTGAGGCCATGAGCACAACTTACTTTTTGATCAACAGATCTCCCACATATGCCTTGGACAATGATATATCAGAAAGGGTTTGGAGTGACAAAAAGGTTAGCGACTCTCATTTGAGAATTTTTGGTTGTAAGGCTTTTGCACATGTTCCCAAGGAACAAAAGGCTAAGCTTGATTCTAGAATCGTTGAATGTATTTTTTTGGGATATGATGATGATCAATTTCGATACAAACTTTGGGATACTAAGAATTGAAAATTGATTTGAAGCACAGATATAGTTTTCAGGGTGGATCAAATAGTTGAGGACTTGGGCAAGGAAGAAGTTTGTCAAACAAAATCTCAGGAAAGCTTTAAAAAGATAAAAGAACATTCACCCTCAACTAGAAGTGAAAAAGAGGCTCAAGTTGAAATAATTATTCCCCCACTTAAGGATAATGAGGGTGAGGATGTAGTGTTATATGATATTTCTAATGAGTTTGTTAATAATGTTGGACAAGAATAGGTAGATTCTGATGAAGGGAAGCCAACTAATGTGAGGAGATCAGTTTGTAAACCAGTTGCATCAACACAAAATCCATCATCAAAATATGCAAAAATCACTAAATGTGGAGAACAAGAAAATTACAGTGAGTTCAAAGCTCATATAGAAAAGGAGAAGTGGTTGAAGGAAATGCAACATGAGATGAAATTTTTGCATGAGAATCACACCTATGAGTTGGTCGATCTTCCTAAGGATAAGATAGTATTAAAAAATAAATGGATCTAGCGGATCAAATATGAAGAAAACAACACACAACCAAGGTATAAGGCAAGGTTGGTGGTGAAGGGCTTTGGGAAGAAGAAATGTATTGATTTTGATGAAAATTTTTCTCCTATTGTTAAAATATCTTCTATTAGAATTGTTTTGGCATTAGGTATAAGTTTGGATTTGGAAGTTAAACAGTTAGATGTGAAGACAACTTTTCTTTATGATGATCTTGAAGATACCATATACATGGAGCAACTAGAGGGTTTTAAAGTTAGAGGAAAGGAATAGATGGTGTGCAGGCTGAAAAAGAGCTTGTATGGTTTAATGCAAGCTCCCAGACAGTGGTACAAAAAGTTTGATTCTTGTATGAAAAGAAATAGATATAAGAAATCTGTTTCATCAAGAGGCTTGATGATGATGACTTTATTATTCTGTTGATTTATGTGGATGACATACTAATCGTAGGATATGATGGAGCCAAGATTACAAGTTTAAAGAAGAACTTGAATAAATCCTTTGAATGAAGGATTTGGGATTGACAAAGCAAATCTTGGGAATGCCCATTTGGCGTGACAAAGGAGCTAGAAAGCTTTGGGTGTCACAGGAAAATTACATAGAAAAGGTACTTGAAAAATTCAACATGAAACATGTAAAGCCGGTTGGAGTTCCACTTGGGCACTTTAAGTTGAAGAAAAGTGCTTTAAGTAAAATAAAGATAAAGGAAATGACAAATGTTCTGTATGCTTTTACAGTTGGTAGTTTGATGTATGCTATGGTTTGCACAAGGCCCAAAAGTAGTATTAGAGCCTATTAGGTTTTGGCATTGCCTCTGTTTGCCTCATGGTATATCGGCCAACTCGAATTATAGTCTCACAGAAGTTCACTATAACATGTGGGCCTAGCATGTAGTGAGAGGGAGATGATTCGAATAGTAGCTAGCCTAAATTGGAGTCTCTTGAAACTTCATTATAACATGTGGACTTAGCATGTGGTGACCAGGAGATGATTCGGGTGGTATGATGTGTGAAGGGGAGAATTATTAGGTTTATCCCACATCATGTTTGGAGGTGATTGGTGACGTGTATATAGACTAATGGGAAAACCTTATTCCTTGAGCTAACTTTTAAATTAAGAGAGGGTCATCAAACTTGATGCAAGTCCCTTTTGGGGGCCCATTGGGCCTAACAAAGAGATCCATCGAGTTGTTGCTCCACCAAGGAGCTGCCCAATGCCGAAGTTTAAAAACAAGCTGTTGATCATTGCCTCGCTAGTGTGCAGGGTTGCCAGTGGAATGAAAATCAATTAGAAGGAAAAAAGGAGGAAAAGGCTTCTGGGCTTCCCCCTAGCTGCTGCTCACAGCTGGTGTTTTGCCTCACCATTGTGCTGTTCATCAAGGAGTGTTGCCAAAGTCCAGATAGGGGATAGGATTAACACCAGTGAGGGAATTTGATTTGCTGGTCGCTGTGGAGCTATCGTTAAAACTAGAGAGAAGTTCCCACTTCCGTTGGTGTCAAAGTGAAGAAGGAAACTAAGAGGAGATAGGTGGACCCATTTACCCATCTAATTCCTGCCCATGTTCAATTTGAAGCCCAGTTTTGGAGGTTTATGATCCTTAGCCTAGTTCACTTAAAGCACAACACTTTAAAACCTGTAACTTGAGTCAAAGGTTTACATTAATAAATCTATCAGTTTAGTCATTGGTTTGAGTCAAGTTAGTTTCACGACACGTATGTTAAGCCCAGGTCAGCTGTGCATTATGAGCGAAAAGGGTAAACTATACTTGAGAAATGAGTTATCATAATATATGACAATATGTATTTTTTTTATATATTTTAATATAAAATTATTTTTAGGCTGAATTACGTATTAGGATGCCTTATATAGCAGTTTGGGTGGGTTGGGTTGTTATTATAGAACATGTCATTTTGATGTAATGGTGTTTATTCATATTTTTTGTATTTTTAAGATTTTATTAGAAGTTAGTTATTATTTTTTATTTAAGTCAGAGTTGAGATAACTTTTAATTATGAAATTGCCACCTAACATTTCCCCCTCCCTCATCATGTCATCGCCTTGCCACTGCCACTGTCGCCTCCTTCAACCACCGCACAGCTGTCGAGCAATGCCACTGCCGCCGCCTGTCCTCCATGACGCCCCAACACCGATTCCACTGCCTGACCTCCATGACGCCCCAACGCCAATTCTATTGACAACCGCACCACTCCGCCATCGTCATGCCGCTAGCACCACCCCTTTTGACCAATACACCCTCCCCTCACGGCGCTGTTGCTGGGGCTAGCCCAAGACTGATAGATAACCTCGATCGGGCATCACCAACCTCGACGACCACAATCATTGCCGCTAGCGACCATTTTCACGACCATCACCTTGCCCTCATTGTGGTTGTGTTGAACTTGACGAACTCGTGTCGACCCACAACCTAGATCACTTAGTTGGAAAATTCGCCAGAAAATTGCCAGAAACCACCAAAAAATGTCGGGTGTCGAATTTGAGTCTCAAAATACTCGACAAACCCTATTCGTCAATAATCGCCAATAATGTGAGGTATAATTAACTTCGACCTAATTATTTAAAATTGATAATTATTAGTATAACATTCTAAGATTGAATACTAATTATTTAAATTTTGCATGATTTGAATGATATGAATTAAATCTAATGAACTGATTAAGTAAATTAAGTATGAATTGTGAATTAAAAATCACGATGTGAATTGATGTGAATAAGACTAACTAGTGTCAGTATAATATTTCTAAATGCACTAGTTAGAGTATTTTTTTATATGACTTTCTGACTTGATGACTTGGATTGTGAATGCTTTGATGTGAGTATGATATAGGATGTGTGAATGCATCATTTAGATAGTGGGTGCTATCTTTTAGATTTGATGTGCATGTGCGGAGTATGAGTTTGCCATCTAGACGCGTGGGCATGATTGAAGTTTCTACCAACTCCGTTTAGGACTTGCTTCTGGTTTGACCTCCTCACTCTATCATGATTTGATTTAACAAGTAAGCGGACATGTCGAGTGTTGGATTTAACGTATCTTACTCCACATGGGTCATTTAGTCATATGAATTTCCTGATTAATAACCCTCAACGATGAGATCCCTCGAGTTTGTTTTAAGGAAACTTAGATCTTGATCATGATGCCTTCGGGCTTACTATATTATAATCCCTACCGATACTTATGTATATAGTTTTCTCAATTTTCTAGTGAAATGTGAGACAAAGGAAGTCGAATCATGCCCACCGCGAGCAGTTGCACTGTAACACCCCATTTCGGTTCACCCGTGTACCAAGCCAAAATGTTACCAGTGACCAAACCATTCACTAATCAACTTGATTTGGTTAAGCAGACTCAGATCTACCATCGGCATCTAAAGATGATGATGCAACATGCAACACATGGATGGGATACTTGGTTTCTAACGTTGTCCTGCGTGCATGCTATGATTTGCAAACAAGTATGAATACAAACCAAACAAATGAAAATTTTAAAAGAAATATCTATTTTTAAAGCAAAACGGATAAAGTCTCCCCTAAAAGTGCAATAGGGGTCATCCTGTCAATAACAAGCAGTATATATTTATAACAAAAAAAATCCAAAAACACAATCCAAACACAACATTTCTAGTTATCCTTACTTTCCCCATCATATGAGCTGAGTCTTAACTTTATTGCTCACATGTTTATTTTCCATTTTCTATTTACATTCACATGCAAAATATTTATAGCAGTGCACAAAATATCATTTACATTTTATCATCCACATAGTTTAACACACATCACCATGACCAATTTTACTCGACAAGTACATGTGTACGTATTTTCAGTGTTGCTCCTTTGAAGTCCCGACAGCATTCATTCCTCGCAGTTCTCACCTGCATAGATAATAAAAAGTCATCAGTAACAAGTGTTACCGGTCTAGAAATAACTAATAACAAACTGACATATGAGAGCTAACCCTCCTGTTGAATGAAAATATAATTCCGTCGACCTCAAACGACAATGTCCCCTTTCTATCTTATCCTCATTCATTGGCCACGTTAAACTATCCTTTGCGCGAGAAAATCATTCTTTTTTCTTTCAGCCCTCTACATCCTCTGTATCACTCATGACCCTAAGTATAGAGGCCAAGTACTCTCAGGTATGCGCTTACAGTATCCTTTGAAACCATAAGTCTAGACATGCACTGCATAGCTGTAAAACCCATGATTTGAGTTAGGGTTTTATATTTAGAACCGGTCGGTTCGACCATTATTTTGAGTCGAGTATGTTCAGAACACGTGTATTGAGCCGACGCTAGTCGCGTGTATGAGCTATGAGGGTCATGCATACCCAAGTATGTGATGATAACGTCATGATCATAGTAGAAAAAAAAATGAGTTATCAGCATGTATGAGAGTATGCAACTTATTTTTTTTATTATATATAGTGGATCGTAGAATTACTTTTAAGTCGTTTACCGTGTCATGGCGCGTTATGGGCAGTTTTGGGTGGGTTGATAGCTATATAGCATATCATTTGGATGTTGTGATGTTGTATTATTCTAGGGAATTTTTTTCGATTTTTTAAGATTTTTTTAGAATTATTTCGATTTAGATATTATTCTTGACTCGAGCAGGAGTCGAGTCAAGTCTTATTTACAAGTCTGCCACCCAACGAGTTTATCACCCCTCTAGACACCTTCATTCCAAACCCTAGCCTCCCCATGCATTGCCGCCGCCGCTGTCGATGTTGTCAGGCTGCCGACCGGCTCTGCTCCCTCCCATGACGACATCGTCGTGCCGCCTCGACCAGTCCCGGCCACCGTCCAACCGTCGCGGCAAAGGAATCGCCACGCCTAGTGCCACGCCT
>JAVDBV010048455.1:0-15819 GCA_032619315.1 Piper longum | reverse complement strand
GGGGGCGAGGTGGAGACTCACCAGCGGCGAGCCGAAGTAGCGCCGGCGTTAACACTCCAAAATCATGGTGGGTTGGAGAAAATATATAGGAAAGCAAGAAGTGACGTAGACGGCTCAGATCTTGCCACGTGGCACGCTCTGAACTTCCAACAATTGTAGTGGGACCCACCTATAGGTATATCTAATATACCTATGGACGAAAAACTCGAATTGAAACCGTCGAAAGTCAAATTTTACTCGAGCCTAAAAGTGACTCGATAGACAGGAATTAAAATAATCATGTTAAATGGACTCTAAACCTAGAAATTTTAAAAATAATGACTCGTTCTTCGCTGTAATTTTTTTTTATTTTTAAAAAAATTATAATAATAATTATTGTTATTATTATTTTCGTGATTTTTATTCTATGACATGTATTTATGAATACAATGCTTGTATACTTTACACAATTCTAAGTGTGAGAAACTCTACCTAAATATGTAAATATAAATGTGTTGTCTCTCTCTCTCTTTAGAAGTTTGTCGTGAATGCCATATCGACCTCCTTAATAAGAGGATGCATGTATAATATATTCATCCTTTCACATCACATAGAAAATCTACCATGAAAAAAAAATCACATATGGAGAGGCCCAAAGACAGACCAATCATTTCGAAGTAAATTGAAATAAAATGGCTAATTTTTTTTTTTGCCGTTTAAGAAAACGGTTAAAAAGGTGGTAAATTTAACGGTATTATTTTTATTTTGAAATAGTAGTAGTGAAAGCCTATGTAACTACCATTTTATTGAATTATTATTTTTTTATTTACAAAATAAAATATAATTATATTGATTAATATAAATAAGAAATAACATTATTATTATGTTTAATTTTATATTGTTATATCCTTTCAAAAGTTAATTCAACGTAAATATATTTTCTAAATAACATCAAATTTATAGTTTTGGTCAAAATTTTGTATTATCAAATACTTATATAATGAAAATCAAAATTTATCAATTAGTAACCATTTATCGTCAATCAAGGTGGTCGAAACTTGGTAGCGATGGATGGTTGTAAAAGTGGTAAATAGTGTGGTAGTAATTAATGGTTAAGAAATTAAAAAACGGTAATGGTAAATGCTTTTCAATCGTATTGTAATTGCACCGCTTTTACACCTAGTGAGTCTTAACTAAGCAATAATTAGTTGATAAGCAGTGAGCTTGAACTCAATAACAATAACACCCCATTTTGATATACCCATGAACTAACCTGAAAATATTACCGGTGATATTGTTGTTCACTAATCTACTTAATTCACTTAAGTTAATTTGGATCTACTTTCGGTGTCTCAAGATAATGATGTAGTATGCAAAGCAGAGATAAGATGTTTGGGTTATAATGTTGTTCTACATGCATATCATGATGTGCAAAAAAGTACATAAAGAAAAAAAAACAAACGAAAAGTTTTAAAAAAATATCTATTTTAAAAACGAAAAAAAGAGGTCACCTTGTCAACAACAAGTAGTAAATATTTATAATAATAAAAATAAAAAACATAGTCCAACCATAACATGTTTTTCACATATCTGGTACATGCTTCGTAGCTCACTGTGTTCATTTTCAACTTTCTATTTTTGAAAGTTAAAAATATATCAATTATCCCCTCTTATGACTATAAATAATATTAAATTAATTAACTAAATTTGTTATAAAGATGTTTTCAGAACTCATAGTTAATGGATAATTTAGTAAATGAAAAACTTGGCATATTTTAAATTAAATATTCATGGTTAGCATTAGGGCTACTAATTAACTAAGTCAGCTTGTGAGCATTTAACATTCAGCTCAGTTTGACTTCATTTGAAACTCGATATTTAAATGTTCGAGCTCGAATTCGAATCCTTCAAATTCGAGCAAGGCAATGTTAGATTCGACTCGACTCGATTATAACTCGAACTCAAATCGATTATAACTCGAACTCAACTCATAATTCGACTTAAACTCGACTCGATAAAATAATATAATAATACATATAATATTACTTATCTACTCAAAATATATTTAAAATTATAAATAAATATTATTATTAACTACATAGTAAATGGTAGTAGAGAGGGAGGTGTTTTGTTTTTTATTTTTTTATTTTTTTTATTAAAATTTGGTCGTTCTTGTAATCGAATGATCTGAATTAAAGTTTGAGACATAAATATTATCTATACCCCACTAAAATCATATATATATATATATATATATTAAAATTTTAGTTGTAACTATTTATATTTATTTATATATAATATAATAATAATATAATGTGATATCTTAGATGGTAAATCATTATATTAATCATTTAGAGGATGATATTTTTTACTTTGTGATTAAGCTCGTAATCGAGCTTTATAAATAAGTTTATGAAGAAGCCATCAAAATTAAACACTTTAATTATATTTAAGTTTGAATCGAATTCAAATACGATAAAAATAATCAAGCCAACTTCAAATATATATATTAAAAACTAATTTAATTTTAAACCGAATTTTAAATTAATTTTAAATTATTCGAGCATAGTTGAAGCTCGACTCCGTCGCCCGAGAGCCTCGGAACTTAGCATCGGTTAACCGTACTCAATGGGCCCAAAAGTCAAAGCATCATCCAACCACGAAACTCCGACGCGATCCCAACCAGACCCCACGCAACCATTTCGATACGTTCCCTTGAAAGGAGGAGGGAAGAGGTTCGAGCGTTCGATCTCTTCTCCCCACACGGGACCGCGACACGGCTGCGTAGTCGATACGCCGTTACCGAGGCGGCAACCGATACCGGTACATAAACCCCACCCCCAGGAGTCTCGACACACGGTGTCACTCTGCCATGCCCTCTTCTATCCGAGTCTGACGGGGAGAGATTGCCCTCCTCTCATGAAGGTAAATCCCAAATTCCTCAAAGAGCTCTCCGTTTATTCGTAGATTTTCGATTCTCGATTCCTTTTTCCACCGATTCGCTTCCTGGTCTCCGATTCGAGCTAGGGTTTGTGGCTTTTGGTGCCGGATTTGGGGGTGTTTCGATTGTGTTTTTGATCGGTTGGTTTTTGGGGTTGTTGTTTGCAGTTTGCTTCTTCTGCGACCGCGATTCGATCGGCGTTCAGGGGCGAGGTCCGGATGGGCAGGAGGAAGAAGAACAAGCGGCTGCTGTTGGATTCGGTGAGTCGGTAGGGTGGTTGTTGTTTGGATTGTGGGCGATCGCGGATTTCTGTTATTTGGGGGGTTTCTTATCTGCTGATTTGTTTGGTTTCAGGTGCTGAACGGCGGGGAGGATCGTAGTGCTGGGAGCTTTCCCGGGTAGGTGGTCGGTGGATTTTGTGTTTCGCGGCTGCCGTGGGATGAGTAGCGTTTAGATTGATTGATACTGACCTAACCTAATTGAGTCGTGTGTTAGGAGGTTTCTGTTTAGGCAGTAGAATCGTTGATACAGTTGTGTTGAATCGTAGAAGGTTGGTTCTGACAATGGAGTTGACCAGAAGGAAAAGGAAGGGTTTTGGAAGTTCGGATTGTGACGAAGGGCTTGCGTCTACTTCGGTGATTGGATCGCATTTGTCGCTCGCTGGCTGCTCGAGGCGCCTGAAAAAGTGCAAGGAGCAGAAGCCCGACTCAGCAGGCTCTTGCAAGAGCAGCAGGCGGCTGAGTGGGGTGGTGACGGCTCCTACTTGCGGTGGTTCCATCTCCGAGTGTGGAAGGGGTCATAAGCGGAAGATTGGTTGCATTGCCGCGGCGACCAGCACTGGTAGGAAGAAAAAGCTTGAGCAGGAGTATGTTTTGGGGAGGGACATTGGGCAGGGGAAGTTTGGGTCGGTTCGGGTGTGCCGGAGTAAGGCCAGTGGGATTGAGTTTGCCTGCAAGACTCTGAAGAAGACTGGTGGGGAATGTGTGCACAGGGAAGTGGAAATAATGCAGCACCTCTCGGGCCACCCCGGCGTTGTGACGTTGCAGGCTGTGTTTGAGAGCGATGAGTGTTTCCACCTTGTGATGGAGTTGTGCTCCAAAGGACGGTTGTTGGATGATATGGTTAAAGAAGGGCAATACTCGGAGAAAAAAGCTGCAAATTTGCTCAGTGAGTTGATGATGGTTATCAAGTACTGCCATGACATGGGGGTCGTGCATCGTGACATTAAGCCAGAAAACATTCTCCTTTCTCTCTCAGGTAGTCTCAAGTTGGCAGACTTTGGATTGGCGGTGAGGATTTCAGATGGTAATGCTTCCCTTTATGTTCATGCTCGTAATTTTCCTAATCGGTGCTATGCATAATTGCATGTTACCGTAAGTAGATTGTTCTGTTTATTTCATGCTATTGGCTTACCCATAAGATCTACTTATTTGCGGATTTTTTATTGCATATATGTAGTATTTTTTGGGGAATTTTTTGCTGCTGCTGGCCTAAATTTTACGAGCTCATGTAGAACATGTTTTGCAAATGTAATTGTTTGCTTATCAGCCATCTTCCTCACTTTTGAAGACCCAAGATTATGTTTTTCGAATCATATTTATCACTGGGAAATATGTATGTTTTAAACTAGTATCTTCTGTAAGAAGCATTTTTTGCTATTTTTTATCACTTGGTGGCATGTTAGCGGTCCTCATTGCTGTAGTTATATTTTTTATAGTCTGGTTTATGATGTACCAGTTTATAGGAATCAGTAATTTGGTGGGGTCATTATATTCCAGTAACAGATGGTTGGATACTTTAATTGCGGAAGTTTTTTTGTGGTTTCTTGTAGCAGTTTGATATTGGATGGGATGTAACAGTTACTGATTAAATTTACTGTGAGAAGTAAGTCGCGGGATTCTGGTTTAAGCATTGCTCATTTTTTGTGTTTCCTTTATAGAATTAATTTTTATTTATTTACTTTCTGAACTAGATTGTTCTGCCTTCTTATGTTTTCAATCTTTTCATCTATAGCAAAACAATTAGTAACTTAGCAGATTTTCCTTCAGGTTTCCTTACCAACTCTTGCTACATCATTTGGATTTCTGCAGGTCAGACCTTATCTGGTCTTGTTGGGAGTCCAGCTTATGTAGCCCCTGAAGTCCTTCTGGGTACCTACTATGAGAAAGTTGATATTTGGAGTGCTGGAGTGCTTCTGCATGCTCTTCTCGTGGGGGTTCTTCCTTTTCAGGGGAAATCTATGGATTTGCTGTTTGAAGCAATTAAAACTGTGAAACTCGATTTTCATGGTGGGATTTGGGAGTCTATCTCTGGACCTGCTCGTGACCTGTTGGGTAGAATGTTGACCAGGGATGCATCCAAGAGGATAACTGCGGATGAAGTTTTGAGTGAGTTCTTCTTCCACCTTCATCTTGTTTTCTCATTGTTATCTATATTTAACTTTTTGAAGACAACCGATGACCTATTTTCTTTTTAATTTTCTACTGATTCTTTTCATCGATATTAGGGCATCCTTGGATCGTTTTCCACACCGATCATCTGTTGCAAACATTAAAAATCAAGTCTAAGAACAAACCCTTCCGTGGTCGGTCCAATTTGGAGCTTTCATCAAGTGCATGCGTGGGTAGAAGAGTCAGAGCAGCCAAGCTCCACATTGAGCAAGATAGCTTCGCTAGCGTGTCTTCTGAACCATGCTCGGAGGGAGTCCAAGGTGAGGAATGCAGTTTGGTGGACGCACTCGCAGCTGCAATTTCCCGGATTGGAATTTCAGAGCCAAAGCGGAGCAGGCTGTGTGGACCCGCCAACCCCATAGAGCAGGAATGCTCTTCTAACAATGCTAACCTATGTACAGCATTTTGAACTTCTTGTTGCGAAGGTTCTATCAGAGAGAACTGACCCCAGGGGGACCGCCAAAAAGTATACTGAATAACAGTAACTTCGAAGGATACTAATCCATGTTTGTTCATTGAGAAGCCTGGACAGGGTTATCTATATGTAAATGTGATACTCTCACCAGGAATTGCTTGACATCTTACTTGAACTTTGTTAACTTAGTAACTTTTTATTACTGTAAATACATGAGAATGATTCTGAGATAATGCCAATTTTCTTTATGTTTTGTGGATTTCCAAGTTATTATGTAAATGCAGTTTCAGGTTTTATGTTCCTGTACGATACCAAAGCTTGTGGTCGTTTCATAATTAGTTGCTGTAGAATGTTGGAAGTATATCATTGGGAACCCATTGGCACGAGCCTTTATTGACGGTGATCATGTTCGTGCATATTGTCTGGTGCCAATTATTCCTTGCTATTTCCTCAAAATTCTAAGCATTATATTGCCCGAGGGAATCATTATTCCCTTTTGCAAATGATACTTATTCGTCTCACTTTCTCCCTGTGTTTATTACAAAATACAGTTATTCCTTGTGTTTTTTTTTACAGTTATTCCTCGTATTGGGCCAACAAAGTATCACTTGCCGTCCTTAAAAGGCATTAAAAATTCACTGAACCCTCTTAGATCAAAAATATTTTTTTGAAAATTAAAAAAGGCGGTTGGTTGCATTGTTTCATGACTATTTATTTTCAAAATATAAAATATTAACGATTACATATAAAAATGGATTCTGATAAAACGTTGACAAAATATAAGTAGTTGAGGTTATTTTTAATAATATTTGCAAAATATCTATACTAATTGATAAAAAGATGATTTTTAATAGAGTGTTATCACGTATTCTCTAATTATTTTATAATATTATCATTTATTTTTTATTAGTAAAAATTTTAGTTTCTTTTATAATTAAGATTTATTTTAAATCCTTAAATACTTTTTTATTATGACTAGGATTTGGTTTACCACACATCTCTAATTATTTTACAATATTAATCTTTGTTCCGTAAACACAACACTTCGACAAGGTATACTCCAACAATAATTTCAGCAGGCAACAAGTCTCAAATTTTGTACAGGGAATGTCCTAATAAGAAGAAGAAACTTGATTCTCCATGTCCTCTATTCTGCAATAATTTTTTTACACTGGACAGATGCTTATTAGCCTTCAAAAGAGGTTGCTCTGGATGCAACAAGTTGATGCTGTTGCTTCGTTTAAAGAGTTCAACATAGGTTTCTGTAGATAAGTAAATAGCAGCTTGTAATTATTTACATCAACACCACAAAACACAAGGTTGTTGTGAGATGTGGTCACAATACTGTAATTAAGTTTTGTTTTAATCCTTTAATATTTTTGTAATTAGGATTTATTACTTTTACAAGGTGTTTCTAATTATTTTATAATATTACCCTTTTATTTTTTATTAGTAAAAATACTACTTATCTATTGCAATTAAGATTTTTTTCAAATCATTTAAATAATGTTTTATTGTAATTAGAAGTTATTTTAGTATCTATTATAATTATAATTTATTTTGAATCCTTTAATCTCACATCGCATAGGTTTATGAATTGGGAGATTATTTTGAATCTTTATTATTTTTTATTATAATTATAATTTATTTTAATTTTTATTATAATTAAAATTTATTTCGAATCTTTTTAATGTGTATCACTGGGAGAGCTTGCAGCTAGTTAAAAAAAAAAAAGTTGAGTCCTATTCTTTTTTTTCAATGTTTAATCTTTTTCCCCCTCCTGCCAAATATATTTTTTATTAACTCCGCCATTATTTATAATTGTAATGAAATAAAAATTATAACAAAATTATTTAGAGATTTTATAAAATATATATATATATATATTCTAACAAAGCATGATAATATTAAAAAGTGTTTCGATTAAATCATAAAGTAGGATTAGTTAAAAATAAACATGATTGGGATCATATACATATATTTTTTATGGTAGACATTTATACTTAAATTAATTGTGCTGATATCGTGACACTTGTAAAATCCGCTTTAATCTTATATTAGTATAATTGATAGAATGCGTGAATGATGTGATAACCCTGCCCGACCTAATCATTGACGTGGAGAAAATCAACCTTAGGCGTTCGGCCTCAATCATTGACGTGGCCAAATAATTTACGCAGATATTTGGGTAAAAAATAAATTACGCTGAAACAACATTAAGAAAACAGTATTAAGCGGAGGAATTAAATGTAAAGTCCAACAGCTGATCAGCTCTGGCCAATGCCTAGCAAGTTCTCGCTAAGTTTTGGGCTTCATAAACATCACCATGAACCAAAAAAAGTGCAGAGACACACACACAATGGAGAGGAGGTTGCAGGCTTAATTAAAGAATTTATAATGCTGGCAAGATAGCAAAATCTTGCTTTCTCCTCGGGTTCAGTAGTATGGGACTCGAAATCCCCGTGCAATTGTCCTTGAATTGCTACAAAATTACTTATTTTTTCGTTCTATAGCCAGGCTGCTGCTTTCCTGGAGTAGGTGTGGCGTCTTTTTGTTCTAGTGCATAACAGGCTGTTCCACGTTTGTTTCATCTCATTTGCACCCGTCCCATGAAGCAAACCAATCAACTATTTCTCGACTCACGTCATGAACAATGACCGTCTACTTCCACCGTCCTATGGCCTACTGACAGAAATTATCTAGAGTACTGTTTTGCGATATGAATTTGGTAAGGTGAGGGGGGAGGATGATGGGGTCACCGTTCAAGCAAGAAGAGACATTTAGATTGGGGTTTGGAAGTTTGGGCGAAACACCTTTTTGACTGCTTTAAATTCCACTATGTAATGAAAAGATCCCTGATACAGAAACTACTCGGGGCTTGCTCGTTTTCCGGCTGCAGCTGTTTACTTAACATGTTTGTGAAATAGTGGTATGAAAAATTCAATTCAACACTTTTAACTTGGATTTATCTTTTCCTTCTTCTTCTTGACAAGGAAGAGTGGAACTTGTTCATAAGCGGGGAGTAGTCATGACTCATGGGGTGTTCATTTGTAGAGAACGAGTAGAGGAGATTTCAGGTTCAAGTACCGGATTCCATTGATTATAAATATAGGCATTGCAACAATCTGTTCATCATTTTCTTTATCCCGTCAAAGCTCCTCCATCTAGCCTAGTCTAGGACCTAGGTGCAAAAAGTTGTGGCCCTTTTAGTAGATCCTCCTTTGAACAAGTGTCCTAGAGCATAAGATAGATAGGCCCCACTGCTTAGTTAGTGCAATATAATCAATTTTCACTGTTTAATTGACAATCAAATAACATTAGATAAATGCGTTTTTTATATTGAATTTCACGGAAATTTCAAACAGCAGTTCGATCTTTGGATTAAAAATCAGGCCCAAAACAAAGTAAATTTCCTTAAAACAAAAATCAACCCGAATTCATAGGTCATAATAAAAGGTGCCTGCGAGTTTGATTAAGCCTAAAACTAGGTTTCCCATCAGCACTCAATTAGTAGTAATGCTGCCGCTGTTAAGAAAAAGTGACCCCCTTAAGTAACTTATATGGACTTTTAGTCGAAATGTAGCATCTATTTCTCTACCTTCATGATAGCACCATTGCCTGCACTCATCATGAATAGAGCCTTCACCTTGGCATAAATTATTTGGGTCTTCATGCTCTTATAATTGCATTAGAATGAGCCCTGAATTTCGATCCATCACCTCGCACGAGTGCCGCCGAGGGCTCACTGCTTTGGTACCACGCCTCTCACACGAGTGAGGACGCGTTCCCTAAATTTGCCTCTTGGGCCACGAGAGAGACCAAGCTGACAGCAATTTCAAAGTTGGCTGCCCTGTGTTGTATTATATAAGCTTTCATGTACTTTCGGTTACTGGAATTTCATTATGCTCAAATTGCCCATCACGGTTCATTCAATCTTTGATTTAATTAATCTGTTTTTGTTGACGTGTTATGAATGTTGGCGCTTATATGACCTCATGAATGAGAAGTATCTAAGCTAGTGGGTCTCCTTTATCATTCCCAGTATGACATGCAATGGAGAGCATTTACCTCTCTCTTTAGCTTATTGTTTCTTGTGAGATCAGATGCCCAAGCTTTTGTTAATTGTTACTGCCCTTTTCTCAGTGAGCAGCCAATAGTAGGATTCAAAGCCAAGTTAAGTGAACATTGACATCAGATTAACGAGATGGTCAGTTTAGTTATGAATTGTTTGGTGCTAGCATTATCCTTGTTAAAATAGTCTGCAGGCTACAGTTTATTTTCTTCTTTAGTGCTAGCTATTCAGTAGCCCCCCCCTGTCAAGATCTGATTCCTCCCCGGAATTTGATGGGATCAATGCAAGTTTCGATAAATGAAATTACAGTAATGGCGTGGGGGTGGTAATTGCAGCCCCACACAATTACTTATTTAGATGATGCTGTTGGCTGCAACTTGTGTAGCATTAACATGTGAACAACAAACACTGTGATGATCTGACACATGAACTGCGGGTCATTCATATTCCTAATGGAACAGTTTGTTAAAAAGCTGTAAGATCTAACTCACAACTTGTACCACACATGAGAAGGGCATTTCTCAGTCCCAGAGAGATAGGGCCATGGAAGAAGAGACTATGAACCTCCGAAGATAAGGCCAGATTCCCCACCCCTTACATACCCAAAACATAACTTCTGCAAGGTCAATATATTTAGGCAATTATTAAGTCATGGACAGCATACTGATCAGGCAATCAGACCACCTCAATGAACCACTTATGAGATGGCCAGAATGTGGAGCCCTATTAGGGCCAGCTTGGTCCATGTTGCCTTAACCTCCCTCAAAAAGCATTGCTCTTTGTAAGGTCGCTTTCTGTTCTTTCTGGGGTGCTGGTGATGGAAAGGTTCTAGAGGAAAACAAAGAAAGGAGAGACCTTCGTTCTCAATAAGTCAGTCACTATAAAATGTTACCCAGTTAGCAATCCTGGAGCGAGTATTTGCTTCGGAAGATAACAAACTGAACTGAGTTACAGAAACATCTAAAATGCAAACAGATTACTCATCTGGATTTTTTTTTGCCTCGACCCAACAACAAATTCAAGGAATTTGAGTCTGTCCAAACAATGAAACCACACTTAATTAATATAACATCCAAACATGTTTCGGAGAAAAATTCTATCACCTACAGGCTACAACATGAATAAGAGTCCAACTGCAAATCAATCTGGATATCATTATAAGCTAAATCTCCTGCTGAAGTTGGGGAAAGTTCGCTTTCTGCTTGGCTTTGTTCAGAACTAAAGTATAGTTACTCTAGTAGCTTCACCCCTCTCTGCGGATGAGAGTATCCCCATTATTTACTAAGAAACGAGCAATGAAATGAGCTCCTCCACTGGCTTTCCATGACAGAGTGCAGAACACACTTCAGACAAATTTCTGGTCCTCAAAATAGCAGCCCAAACAGCTCTATGACCATAATATGTGCCAGATACACATATAAAACCTCTGCCCTCATAGGGATTTCTGCTAATATAAGTTACACATGGTTCGTTGTTTTTGTCCCAAAAATATTACTTGAGCATCCGAAGCCTTGAAAAACAGTAAGGCGTGGACTTGCCTCAATAGTCAAGCAAGGTAACCATGAAACAGTAAAGATCTTCCAAATGGCTGGATCAGGTTCTCTTCTCCTCAACAATACCTCTTTGTAGCAAAAGCAAATATCTATAATATCTTAACAAATATTGGTGCATCATTTCTAGGCTCCTCGAGAGACCGATACATATAAAGCTTTTCAACAGGATGGTCCTCATCATCATCAACTTTTTCATCTATATCTGTGATAACTTCCACCAACATGTGCGGCAAGCTTTCAGCAACCTTTTTACAACCTGCCAAAGACAATTCACAAGATGACATCCACAGGAACCTCATGTTGTAGTAATGGTGCAAACCTGAGAGCAATCCACTATCTCCAAATGGGCTATCCCTGATCTCAAGCTTTTGTAATTTAGGGCAGCCCTCAAGCACATATCTAAGGCCCATGTCACTATCTCCAGCAAAGGCCACTGAGAGGGTGCGAACCAATTTACCATATTTTCCAATATAGGCAAAGGCCTTATCAGTGAGAAGCCCTGAAACAGCAAGGCGGGTGAGTTTTTTGCAGTTCATGACTATGGCCCCAAATCCTTCGTCCATAGGGTCACCAGTTGAGTGATCAGGCAGATGCCGCCCCATAATGCACAGGCGAAAAACCACAAGATCAGGACAATTTTTTGACATGGTGATTACAGCAGCGTTAGTCATGTTTTGGCAGAAGTAGAGAATTGATTTTAGCTTCCTACAGCCCTCAGATATTGCAGTGAGACCACTGTCAGAGACTTGAGCATCACTATCTTCTCGTGCATCCATAGGAAAAACACGAAGCTCACGCAAATCCTTGCATGTAGAAGCAACAGCAACAAGGCCTTCATCACGAATTGAGTCAAGAGCCTGAGACAAAAGGGCGAAAATCTTAAAGTTTTTGGAAGGATACTTGGTTTTAAAGACCGCCTATTTCTGTTCAGGATATAAAACCGTTATCAGGCATAAGAAAGTACATTACAAAAAGTCAAACGACAAGCCTCGTTGGCGTGCGATGTTTTTTTTTTTTTTGAATATATGTGGTACTACTATGTTAACAAAAACAGGCTTCAATATTACCTTCAAAAAAATTGAAAACCAAAACATACTGCAGGGAATCATATTACTCGTATCCTACCACTACAGTTGGTAATCAGATACAGATCCGTTACTGCTTTTAAAATTGGAGAAGCCATAAAGCCAACAAGAAATGTACCGCACTGACACTCGAGTAAAACTATCTACAGCAACAACGACAAACTTAAACAGATCGAAAGGAAAAGATCACATACCCAAAACCTCTGAAGTTTGTGACAATGAACAATTACCGGCTTAAGCTGCTCGCTGGTAACATTGGCATAACTTAAATTGAGTGAAGTAAGATTGGTACAAACTGGAGAGAGAGCTGGCAAAAAATCTGCCACGATATCTCGAAACCCTGAAAGCCGGATTAAGCATTTGCATGCGGAGAAGGCTGAATAGAGATCTGCAAGTTGGTTTTCTCCCTGTCCATTGTCCGCCGAGCTAAAGGATCCAGTCCCTAGATGCGTGAGCTGAGGAGCACGAAGCATGAGCCTCTGAAGCTGCCCCACAGATGCATGCCTGTTCAAACGCAGCTTCTTTAGCAGAGGCGAGCGCCATACCAGCTTCTCCAATGCATCAAAATTTATAGGGGACTCAACGCAATCAAAACTGAGAGATTCAAGACAATTGGTCGTCTCAGGGAAACAAGATATCCAATCCGCCCCATCCTCCATAACTTCATCGTCAAATAGATCCAGCACTTTAAGCTGCCTGAAGAAACATACAAGGCAAAAGATCCTTCATTGGTAAAGGGCTAAAAAATGATCAACCCAAGGAGCTGATTCATTACCTGCTGCGCGCACTAATCACTGTATGAACATGCAATTTATAGATTTCACCATTCCAACTTCAAGAATGATATGCTATTGCAATTGGTACTTAACGGAGCTAAGGAAAAAAAAAACCGAACGAAAGATTCAATCTTATGGTAGGATCAAACGATCACCTGCACTTTCTAGCCAATTCTGCAAGGCCCCTGGTGCCGAACCCATCGCAGCAAATGAGCACCAGCTCCTTGAACTCAGGAAAGGAGTCGGCGAGCATCGCCAGATCCCTATCCGTCACAGTCATCCGCTTCAAGCAGACCTTCTCTAATAGCGGGTAAGCGGCGGCCATGGCTTCCACCCAGGGCCCGAAGTGCGCCCCCCAGTCGGGCGGCACGAGGTTGAAGTCGGCGAACCGCGGCCGCCCCTTGAGCTCGATCGACCGGACGCAAGGGAAGCGCCCGATGGCGCGGGCCGGGGACACGGCGTAGCAGTTGCCGATGAAGAGGTGGGTGCGGGTGAAGGCCTCCGCCCTGTACCACGACTTGCACACCACGGACACCGCGCTCCGGTCCCGGCGGCAGCCGAGGAAGCAGAGCACGTTCTCCAGAACAATATCCAGCACCTCCGCCGTCGCCGCCGCCGCCGCCGAAGAAGACGACGGCGACCCGTCCTCCGACGTCTTCAAAGATCCGGCGCCAACCCTCTCCTCCTCCTCCGTCGCCCACATCTCCTCCTCCATCCAAAATCAGATCAAATCCGGCCAAAGCAGCCGCATTCACACCAATCTGCCCCCCGAATCAGCTCCAACCCATGGCCGCCGGCGATCAACTCCGACGATCCAGCCATCCACCGGCAGCGCCACTTCGAGGCACCATGTTAGCTACTACCCACTAAAGAAGCGCAGCAACAGGCGCCATTACTGCAAAGATCGGATCTTTGGCTCCCGGAGGAGACAATCTCCGGCGAGATTGAGGTGGGTGTGCAACGAGAGAGGGGAACCGTGCAGGGGAGGAGAAGCAGATGATATAAAAAAGATTCAAAAACTTTTTTTTTTTTGGTTGGATGAACAATAATCAAGCAAGCAAGCAGGTAGAGAGAAAACGCAAATATGATAATAATATATTGGTAATTGGTAACAGGGTCACCACCTCATGTCTGATAACTGATGTCCCCCCCACCCCACCTTCCCCTCTTCCTCTCCTATCGCTCTTGCTCCTCCATATTCTAATGTCTTGTGCATTGGGATTCCCTACTTCACCTTCCTCTCCTGAACTTTCTGTGATTACCAAAGGCCAGTTAACATTTCATCTGGGGTTGTCTTCCAGGGGACCAGCCCAGTTAACACTGGCTAAGAGCCATGCTAGCATTTTTTTTTTTCTAAGCAAGAGAGCCATGCTAACACGAGTGGGATTGATTTACTTTGGGAAATGAAACTAACAATTAGTTTTTTTGTTGTTGTTGTTGATTTAGCCCCATTTAACTCTTTTTATTTATTTATTACAGTAAAGTAATGGCAAGAAGTGGTCGAGCTAGCGATCTTAATGTACCGCTGAGCCCGAATTAGCATGATTTGTTTTAATTTATTACAATATTTTAAGTATAATCGTCGCTCAGGTATTTATACTAAATTTTTTTAGCTTTAAGTAACTTGAATCTTGTAGTTTATTATTTCAGATACAGTTTAGAAAAATAATCGAATGTAAATGTCTAAAATCTATTATTCTGCTTCTACGTTAAACTTAAAGTCAAGGTGGCACAAATAAAAAAGTATTTACATCTTATATAAAATTGAGCATCGGGGTTTGGTTGTGATGATTATTCTATAAGTAAAAAAAAAACTAGTCGCTGCTTCGTATTTGTAAAACAATATACATACAAAAGAAGACACCACAACTTCGCCAATCTTCCTTCCGTCCATCTTTATCCAAACCACCTGGTAACCTTTCTTTTGTCTGGTTTGTTGTGGGGTGGGAGAAAATAGTGGATGAGAATCGGAAAACCAGACACCTCCTCCCCCCACATTGGTTGGATGCAGTCAAGACTCTTCTAGCCTGTGCATGTACATAGAACCCCCCCGCCCGTCTTTGCACCTCCCCATTTCACTCTTCCCTCTTGTTCCCTTTTCATGCCCTTGGAAAGTTCAATGGTTTATTCATTTTGGGGATTATTAGTGTTCCTGTCCATCGTTTGTTTCCATCCCTTCCAATGTGTGCAATTGCATTCCAAATTAAGTGATTGGTTTACCTACTTCATTTCAGCCCTCTAGCTCATCAATCAAAATCGATGATCCATTGTTTTGGGAAGAGGAAAATATTGATGATTAGTCAAAAAAAAAAAAACACAATTGAAGAAAACTTTTGACGGGGCATCGTATCGGTTCTGGATTTTAAATTTTTCCGAGTTATTAAGGCTCATCTTCAATTGTTTTTTTTAAACAAAAAAAAAAAAAAAAAAAACTTTAAGAGCCAAGTGGGGGTTGGAAGAGATGAGAGATTCCATGGCTCTACTACTCTCCAAGGCCTCGAGGACACCCCAATCTTGTCTCGGCTCGTGTTCCCCCTCCCCAGATGTG
>JAVDBV010048454.1:0-15500 GCA_032619315.1 Piper longum | reverse complement strand
GGGGGGGGGCGGTGGTTGTTGTGGTGAGCCGACTGGATTAGGGTGGCGAGGCGGGGCAGATGCGCAAGAAGGGGGGAGAGGGAAGGGCGAGGTCGGCGGGGGTAGTCCGGGTTGGGTGGGGCCGGTAGGGGGAGTCTGGGCGTGGCGGGGGTGAAGAGCGGGAGTGGTATTGTCGTAATTAAAAGTTGACTCGATTTTTACTCTAATTAAAAAATAATATTTAATTAAATATAATTCTTAAAAATCCAAAAAAATAAAAAATATCATAAAATATAATTCATACAATAATATAAAAATAATATTAATATTTAATTTTTATATATTTATATTATAAATTATCAAATTATTATATATAACCGATTAGACGAATTTAAACTAATCAGTTGAATTAATTCTTGACTGATTTAGGCTAATTCGATCTGATTCAGTGACTCACTAGAAAACAAATTTCAATTCCGATCTCAATTTTTCTAACTATAATTCCAGCTAACTTGATTTGTGTGAAACTTTTGTTTATTTTTCTAAAAGTAGTCATTATATTGAACCCAACTTACCAACCTAGGCAGAAAACAAAGGTTTGTAGACGGACTTCCACTTGTTTAATGACGTACGTGTACACAATGATCATTGGGCTACGTGCATGTGGCATACAAGAAGATATTTTTTAAAGTGGGTTACCACTTTCAAAGTAGTGTGAAATTGATTGTGGTTTTGCTTTTCCAATGGGCAGATGTACTCTTCCAATTTAAAACTTACGTTATTTATAATATTTTATTTAATCCGGTCCGATATAGATATTTTTTAATGTATGAAACGACTACTAACTAATAACCTCGTCAAGAGGAGTCTAAGTAAGTTTTACATTAATCATTATACATACACAACACATTCAGGGAGGGTTCAGATAGACTCGAAATAGTTTCGAATCATATTTAAGTTTAGACTTTTTAAATAAATATTTAAAAATATTAAGATAGGATGTGACTTTAGAAAGATCCCATCAGTATTTGATCCGAATAATTAATATTTATAAATTATATTTTAAAATATTTTAAATAATATTTTTTTTATTTATATTAAATTTTTTACTATTTATTATAATTTATTTAATCAGGTTGGATATGGATATTTTTATAAGGCCACGTGGCTAATGCACGTGGCATACAAGACGATATTTGTTAAAGTGGGATAACACAGTCAATAACTGCTCCACCACTTTTCAAAGTCGTGGGAAATGGATATTCTGCTTTTGCTTTTCCAATGAGAAAATGCACTCTTTCAATTTACAAACAACCAAATCTTAAAATTCCAAATAAAAACCAGACCAAATAAATCATAAGATTCTAGATATGCCATTTTCATCAGCACCCCACTCCACCATCTAAGGCAGTTTAATCTATATATATGTTCATAATTGTTTATTACACATAAATTTATAATAAGATGATTTAAGCTCATAAATTTTTACTTGGCCAGATTCTTAAAATTTAATTAAAATTTATTGGAGACAATATTAAATAGTGAACTAGACATATACCTATGTCAAAAAAAAAATTAGAGCTTTAGAATTACTTTTTCATTCTAATAATTCACCGAGTCAACTCCACACTATCACTTTTGAGTTAAAATTTATGAATGATTTCATGGTAACCTATTTTATAATTGACTCCTTAAGACCCTTCATTCTCCATTAGTCAAGTAAAAATAATTTTGAATATATATATAGTTAAATAAATAATTTAAAATATTATTATTATATATTTATCAATTTTAATTTTCAAAGTAAGCAATATCTACTAATTTAATATACTATTTTTCTTTCTTGATTAAAAAATTAATATAAATAATTGCGAGTTAGTTGAGGGTCGACTCTACTTAATAACCTACACGAATTAATTTGTAATCTTGACTTTTTAAGCTAATTTAAATCCGAAAAACTAAAAACTAATCTTACATCTAATAAATTCTTCCTAAACACACTAAACTAGTCTTGTAAAGCACCATAACATCCTTTTCTCTTTCTAAGTGAATTTACATGAATGATACGCATGCATGGTCTTCTCTTGTCTGGTAGCTTGCAATACAACTCCCACTGTCCCATTATTGTTGCTGAGCATATGGTCAATTAGTCTCTCTGTCATCGACTGTACCAGGTCATATTACACTCCTCTAACATCATATCCTTCTCCACATATAGACGTTTGGTAGTTTGCTGATCAGTGCCGGACACGAAACATTTGGAAGACATCCTCGTGCTGCACAGACGTGTGTGCAACTTCCCAACCCAAACCCTCGTGCGATTCACGAGCTAATGTCTTACCAGATCTGTGTCTTATCACCCAATCACTTCGATATCAGCCATGGGAGCAAGTGAAGTGTATAATTGTAGCCCCCCTGGGTGGGTCAAGGTCTCTTTATTTTTTTGAGGTCAAGATTGATCACTAGTGAGAATACGTAGCACAACGTGGGAACGCTTCTTAGAAAGATTTTTATTTTTGTTTTGAAGTGTTTCAAATCAAGATTTTTCGTATGTAAAAATAATGAAGATTTTTTCAGACAATGGAAAGATGAGAGCCACTCAGATCTAGGTTGTTCAACAACGTTGTGAATGAGAGGTTGTGACACATGTGGAACTGAGATTGGTGGATGTAAATTGTGGAAATTAGACTAACTTACACATTTATTTTAATTTAGGAGACACAAGTTTGTGAAAGGAGTCCCATGAAACAATAATATTTAATCGAATTAATAAAATGGGAATAAAAAATTCATTTCCTAAAAAAGTAGAAGGTTCAATTAATTTAAAACAACAAATTAAAATTAATATATTAAATTATTACCATATATCTCATAATTTACCAAATAATAAGAAGCTAATTTTACAAAATACTAAAATCACAAATTACCTCGCTTCGTGCAAACACTTCCTTCATATGATTCCCATTAATAATTAACTACAATTTGATGAATTATGAGAGAACTTGTTCCTCCGTTATTATAGAGTGACACATTCAACTTCAGTAAGTACTGTTAGGCGCCACCTCTCCTATCGCTTTTTTATATCCTCTTGAGATTACATGCAAAAAAATGTCATGTCATTTATGAGTAACCAAATTATCTTTCCAAAGTTCTAAATTACAAAAAGATGTCGAGAACATAAATCTATACGATTTTAAGTTAAAATGACAGTTTTTTTTACACCAACCTTTTTTATTAATTTAGAATTAGCTAGGACCGATAATGCACGGAATTGGAGTAACTAAACTATGATAGGCTATACCTCAATGGACAAGTGAGTGGTAGAAGTGCCATAACTTTGCCTTCTTTGTCAACCAAGAACTTGGTGAAGTTTCATTTGATTCTTGTTCCAAAAAGATCTGGCTGATTGGCCTTTAGCTATCGGTAAACGGGCTGTATCAGGCCCATTTCCACGAGCCTATATAAACATGTAACATATAGCAATCTTTGAACACGTAAAATGATCGATCAAAATGAACTAACGAGAAGAAGTTTATCTATTATAGCTAATGTTCTCACCTTTTGGCGGACTGGGTATTCGGCATTGTATCTTGTGCATGCAAATTCCTTAACCTGCTCGCTCGATTTAGGCTGTTGCCACTAGAACTGGTTGCATGGTAATGCCAATATCTGAAAATCAGAATACGTGGAGCGGCGAATTTAAGTTCATCGACGTGCATTTACTTCCTCTTGCTCACTAATTTGCAATGTCCAAATACGTATATGTTGTATTTAAACTATGATCGAGGAAATTAAATAATAGATGAAAAATAATTGATATATCCGAGCTAGACATGGAAGAAATGAAAAACGAAGCTCGCCTTTTTTGTATTTGGTGTAAAGCTCGGTTAGCTGGGTGTAGTGGACATCAGTGAGGCCACTTTCTCAAGAGAAAGCATTGCCAACATTCAATTCCATATAAGAGAAAAGAAGAAGGCATAGCACAAGAAAAACGTAAAGAAATATCAATATTTCAAAATTCAAGTACAAATTACATTGCCAAATTCTCAGCTACCATTTAGAAGCAACGTTGACAATTAGTAGCACTTTTCCACGATAAATGCTGAGATCAACCTCATTTCCAATACTATCCTGTACCATGTAGAAAACCCAGAAACAAATCCTTGGCATGATCTCAAAAACATTGGAAATTTGAAGCATCACTAGACAATGTGCCAATGAACAAATTGTTGCCCAAACCTTGACTTTGTGATCATAGATGGTTTTGTCTTTGAAAGGATTAACGAGAACCGAGGATGAAACACCCATTGTTCCTTGTAGTATATACTAATATAAAACAAGTTGGTCTTGTGTTTATCTTTCTCTTTTTCTTGCTATTCTTGGATAATAACATGGGTTCAAGATTAGTAATAGTAAGAATAGGAATGGGAAGGAGAGGAACTCGGAGGAGATGGATGGACTCGTTTCACATTGCTGGCATTCCAACAATGTTTGAAATTGATTTTGTATGAGAGGAGTTCTATGCTTTTCTCTATGCTCATGTTGTTATCAACCAATTAATACAAGCGCAAGCGTACACACATGACACAAGGCACCACTCCACACACATATTGATTACACTGTCTATCCTGGAATTTTTATCTACTTGTTCATTAGATTTTAAAGTTAACATTGGTTGTAAGACCTAAAAGCCGATCAATTATGCCTTTAATTATTTCATTAATCCACTTTTTTGCCGGCCCTATAAAGTTTTCAGACTTAAACTTTGTTTGCAATAGGTAACCTAAGCATGAACTAGAGCTGACCTGCAACCTGCAACGAGAGCATTGTGCGCATTATGCGCACACCATATTCTACCATTTTATTGGACAGTTTTTTCTTGTTCCTATGAGGTTTTGATCTGTTCTCAATTGTGATTTATTTTAGCCTCACAACGTAAAAGTTAAATGATAAATCCAAAAGCTATAAAAGATAAGCAAATCTTATCTATCAATAATCCCAAATGTAGAAGACATATATGTACAAAAATGATAACCATAGTATCAACAAATGATAAACATGCAAAATTGATAAAGACTATTGTAACACCTCGTCTGGTAAACACAACCGTGAACCGGGAGTTATCTAACATACAAACTAAAACCTTGATAAAAGAGCAAGCTTAAATTACCAATAAAAAATAAAAGAAAAGGATAAGATGGACATTGTAAATAATAATTATATAAGGTAAAAATTAAATTTATTAGAACTCTTGTGAATATAATATTCAACTAATAACATTATAAATTATAATTATTCTTCTTTCATTCAAATAGATACTTCAAATTATAATCGAATAGAAAGCAATAAAAGTCCACTAAAAAAGATAATAAATAATATATCCATGGAAGCTCCTTCTAACCCGCTATGGCTCTCATCTCAAGACAGGTCAACTTGCATAGGCAACTTTTTGTTAAGATAAAACTATTGAGTCTGTATAACCAAAATGAATAATTAAAATAACACAATAAATGTATGGGTTTACCCCTATTATATAAGAGTGGCCACTCAGCCATAAAATGTTTTTCATATAATGCAACCCATTCTTGAAGGAGACAGTAAACCTATGTCTACACCAAGTCTCTGGCCTATGAACGCGCACTACACTACTCCTTATCCCTTATAACTAAGGACCTTATATGACTTGTAGTTAGCCTTATACTATGATGTGATGAGCCTTACATCAAGGCCATATAATTTACATCAAATAGATGAAGTCCAATGCGTCTCCTCTAACCCAATGCTAAGACTCCACCCATCACCGAGCTAATCAGTAACAACTATTGTTCATTTAACATCATAAAAATCATACATACCTAAATCCTTTGGTATTATTCTTCTCCCTTGACTAGTTCTCAGACAAGAGCTAAACAACACCAAGCATGCATATCATGTAACCATATGATCGTGTAACGAACAAGAAAATAACGATATGTCTTGCATGCATAAATAATTGAGCTATAAAAAATAAGTACCTTTTCAACCTCGAGAACAAATATTCAATTAGAGCGTATGTAGGACATCAATGCATTAACATCATCAAACAATCGTAATTCAAGCATTAAACATCAATAAATATTTAAATTAATAACGTTTATAACTGCCTGAATGCCACACGGTGAACACCGAATGCTCGAACCAATTTGTTTCATGGCGCATGGGCTGCTAGTTTTCTAGGAACATATTTTTCCCCTACATACTAAAAGCTGGACAATCGAGTGATTACATTCATGGCACTCGAGTGTTTGCCGGTTTTTAAAACTTTTGAATTTTCATGAATTTGTTTTTATGCATTCATCATCAAGATTGATTCTTTTTCAACCCATCAAATTCATATGATTATTTTAACCATTATTAACAATTCTACCATTAAAGGGTAAAATTTCAAAAATTTACTACATAAAATCTATAAATCATACATTGTAATTAGTCTAACTTGAAAAATCATCTAATTATTGATCTTAAAATTATTTACTAATTAGATTTCACAAAAATAAGACCATACATTATAGAAAATTCTAGAAATCAAATCTAGGCTTATAATATCATGAGAATTCTCTATATATTCAATCATAATTAATGCATAAGAACTCAAATCCGAATTTTCATCTTCGAAAATAAATGAAAATAGTAAATTATGGGAATAAAAAATTACCTCAACTTTTTTCTTCAAACAATATGAGATATTCTTTTTGCATATCCTCTTCTTTTTTCCAAGAAGTTTCTTAACGTCTCGATTAATCAAAAGCATTTTTACTAATGGCACTATTGTCATTCTGAATATTTTATCTCGTCTATCTACTATATTCAATGGTTTTTCCTCATAAGTGGTATTTGGTTGTACATCAAACTCCGTATTGTTGGGAATAATATGAGTATCATCTATAATATACTTCTTAAACATAGATACGTGAAAGGCAATGTGCACTTTAAGCCAATTAATAAGCCAAATCAATGATCCTTGCAATTATATCAAATGTTAATATGTATCTTATCTTTAACTTCAATGTAGATCCAAATCTAACCGAACCTTGTGTTGGAGATACTTTCAAATAGGTTTTATCACCCACGCAGAGTTCTACTTCTTTTCTTCTATTGTCAAGATAACTCTTTTATCTATCTTCAACTATCTTGATTCTTTTCTTAATGGCATTCACCTTCTCTGATGCTTCTTACTATAATTTGGACCAACAACCACATTTGGTAACCCTACCCAGTGTGTAGGTGATCTACATGGTCTTTAATATAAAGCTTCAAAAGGAGTAATATTTATAATTGTTTGATAGAAGTTATTATAAGTGAATTCCTCAAGATGCCCATGTTACTCACAATCACCTCTCCAATATACAATACACGAAAGAAGTATGTCTTCAAAGTTTTATGTTGCCCTTTCACTTTAACCATTAATCTAACGGTGATAAGTTATACTCGGCTTTACTTATGTTATCATTGTTTGCTGAAAAACTGGTAGGATTTTCCTCACCAAGGTTGACGATGATGTCCTTCCCTTTGCTTTGGCGACTCCCTTGCTTTGCCGGCGCCATGGAAGACAACCGAAACAGGGGATTGGAACTCCTGTGATCACAAAAGTTGGGAGAACCAGGGGATGATCTATAGCCCATGTTCTTCTTGAAAACGTGGAAAAGAATTAGAAACAAACAAAAACGAAAAAAAGTTTTTCATTCAATCAAAAGTCCCAATACAATTCCCAATTTCAGGTTTTATATCCCATGCTGTAAAAGCCCATGACACTGTAGACTCCCACCGGCCCACCCCTTCAAACACCAAAAATGACCATCCTACCCTCCTACACTCTTTTACTCATTATCTCCCTACCGTCCCTCCAAAGATACCTTGTCCTCAAGGTTAGTACATATGACAATTACAAAGACGAATCTGTCAATTGAGTCACAGACGGTAGGGAAGACTGCACATGCACATCAGCTGCCACAGATGCTTTTAATTGGAAAACATGAAAGACATTGTGGAGCAATGAATCAGCAGGAAGTTGTAGTTTGTATGCAACCTTACCAATGCATTGGAGGATGGGGAATGGACCATAAAATCTCGCAGCTAATTTGTTGGACCTCCATGTTCGTAGTGACTGCTGTCGGTAAGGTTGAAGCTTCAAATATACTTGTTGATGACATTAATATGCTGGTCTATTTGCAAGTTAAATTGCAGCAACAGCTGCCATGCCAGCTGATATCCCGACCATTATCAATGAACTTTGTAGTTTTAATAGCTTCAACACCATGAATCTTGATGACATGGATTTGCTCCTTCAGAAAAGTATCCCCAAGTCCAGAGGTTACATAATAGATCCTCGGGTTAGCAGGCTTTTCGAATTGTCGAATGATGTAGGTATGAAGGGTATTTGACAAAATCACTTCTGCCTTTTGAACTGCACCGGCATGCCCGTCATTAAGTACCAACTTGGCACCAAAATCACCAAGATCATAAAATAGGAAACTTGGTAGCCAAATTTTCCACAACAGCAATAGCAAACACTTTGGTTCCACTAACTCTCTTTGCTTTAGCTTTTTTTTCTCTAACATTAGCTTCACTTTCACCATCAGTTCAAGCACTTCTGTCTGCAATTCTGACACATGATTTTTTTTTTTTCATTCAGAAGTGCCTCATTATACATCTGGATTTCCCCCAAATAGACCATCATTCTGCTCTTTCATATTGATTATGCAGCTATGTAAGACCACGACCTTTGTGTGTGTGGAAAAATGCTCCACTTGTTCTTCTTCAATCTTTCTGTTCCTTGATGCAATTTCTGCTTGGAGTACACTAATCTGGTGTTCCAAATTGACCACCTGCGAATTGCTTGATTCAGCAAAAAGCAAGTGTTCTTCATTTTTCATAGTCAACATTAACTCCAATACACTAATTTGCTTAAGTGCCAATTCTCTCTCTTCATCTAGACAAGAATTTATATCGTCCAGTTCAGAGAACTTTCTAAGACCTCCAACTTGCCTGAATAGTTTCCAATTCCTCCAATCATCTCTTTCAGGCAGAAGCCTGGAGTCCTTACTTTGAAGGGAAATACTAGATTCTTCCAAGTCCTTGGATTTCACATGAAACCTGTCAAGTTCAACTGTCAAACCAGATAAAGAGTTCTCGAGTGTAACATTTTTTTTTCTAAAATCTGCTTGAGGTTCTCTACAATATGATCTACTCGAGAGATCAACAAGTTTTTCTCCGTCTCAAGATTGACCCTTTCAGTCTGGAGAGAAAGGAAGGATTCTGCCTGACCTTTTAGATTGTGCCTCAGGACTTCTAGTTCATTATTAGCATCTGAAAGTGAACTCTCTAACAAGAAACATTTCTCTGAAACCTTTTCCATGAGAGATCCATTGAGAGATGCAAATTGTAGATCATGAGGATTAATCTCGGCCTCCAACTGGGACATTATTACCATCACTCAGCATCGATGCACTCATGGATCTAATATGAGAAAAAATTGACCATGCAGGAACTTCATTATTAACTGCTTGGCTGAACTTGTCTCCAGTCGCTTGAAGCATGGTTATTAGTTCAATGTTTTGAGGCTTAAACACTTGATGGGAAGTGTTTCCTTTATGAGGCAAAATCCTTGAACGCAAAGTTAGAGATTCTGCAACAACATCAGCTTTGCTCATCACTTATGTGGATTCTCTACTAGGCCAATAGCCATATGAATTAGACAAAGACATCTGGCGCTCAATAGATAGTTTTTGTTCAAGTAAATATGCAACTACAACCCCACTATTTAATCCAGCAATGGGTTGAACTTCTCGACTGTTTCCAGCACTTCGGTGTAAACCTTCAGACAAGAAGTAACTATCTAACTGAGGGTTGCTAATGTTTCCACCAGACATCAGCGACTCCAAAAACCTCTTTTTAGCGTCAGTCAAAGACCCATGTCGCTGCATTTGCTCCCTCATCGCACGTTCAATTTCATCCACCCCAGAAGGTAAAATGGACGTACCAGTCATAATCTTGGCCCTGACAGAAGCATCTAGAGTGTAGTCATTTAGTTTTGGTTCAATAAAACCAGGTGGAGGTCTAGCTTCCACTTTCAGGTGCGGCATGACATCTCCAAGTACACAAAAGGGAGTGTCATCAGAGTTTGAAAGCCCAAGAGCAGATGCATTTTCTTTCAAGGAAACCATGCTTCTTCTGAATGAAGGTAGAATATTATGTGTGGTAGCATTCATGCTTGGATCAAAACCACCAGGTCCATTAAAATTGAAATCTAATTTGTCAAGTTTGAATCCCTTTTTCTTGCTTGGTGGTGTGCCACAGTCAAAATCACTACCATCAACCACTAGGATTGATTTCCAGGAAGTGAGAAAATCCTCCTCTCCTTCAAGAAGTGTGATTCTCTTTTTTTTGTCAGCAGAAATAGGTGCCTCATTTTTTGCCATCACTTGTGACATTTGTAGAACTAAAACTGGAGATCTTGTTCGATCGTGGGAAACCCTTGTTGTCAACCTACTGAATCGAGTTGTATACTCTTGATAGTCTGATTGTTCTAATTGCAGGTTCATGGTATCTTCCAATTGCGCCCAAAAAGATATTTCTTGATGTTGTTACAGCATATTAAATTTTTCTGCTCGCCTAAACCAAGAATTAGGATCCTTTGAACCATCAAATTCTGGCAAACTGATCTTGGATCCCCTCACGCAAACCTCACTTTGAATGTTATGCAGGAAGCCCACCTGGACATTCTATCAAACAGGTTCCATGCCAAATCTGGGCGTCATGACTGATCCTCCAAATTGCTGATGTCTACCAACAGAGCCCTACTGATGTCTACCACCAAACGACATGGCATGCTCTTCCAAATGGTTATTAACATGGATTCCCTGCAATTGTGGTCCACTTCCTGAATGCATCAAGAACTCCTCCTGTTGCAATGGATGGTGGATGCCCTGCAAGTAATCATCTCGGTGTCGCCTGCTGCTCGACGACAAGAATTGTTCCTCTTGCTGCTGATCGCGATTGATTATCTGCCTAGGATCATCAATCTCCACATCATTTGCAAGAACCCTAATCATCGAGGTACTAATCCCCTCTCGATGCCCCAATCCATCAATTCTTGATTGTAACAATAATTCCAATTTTGCAGACATATTGGAAACAGCGGCAATTAATTGATATTAAACCTTACGAATTTGTGCAAATTCTTCAGAATTGGATGAAGAACTCATACCTCCCTCGCCAGGCTCTGATACCATTCTAGTAGGATTTTCCTCACCAAGGTCGACGATGATGTCCTTCCCTTTGCTTTGGCGACTCCCTTGCTTTGCCGGCGCCATAGAAGACAACCGAAATAGGGGATTGGAACTCCTGTGATCGCCAAATTTGGGAGAACCATGGGGATGATCTGTAGCCCCTGTTCTTCCTGAAAACGTGGAAAAGAATTGGAAACAAACAAAAACGAAAACAAGTTTTTCATTCAATCAAAAGTCCCAATACAATTTCCACTTTCAAGTTTTATATCCCTTGCTGTAAAAGCCCATGACACTGTAGACTCCCGCCAGCCCACCCCTTCAAACACCAGAAATGAACATCTTACCCTCCTACACTCTTTTACTCATTATCTCCCTACCAAAAACTCTCCACGAATGATAAGTAAACAATAGATCTCGGTCTAACACATTTTCCTTTAAAATTTCATGGTACCTAATTATGTTGTGGATATACAATTTAGCAAGTTGTTCAACCATCTTGTAGCTTTGACCAGAATAAAGTATGTTGATTTCGTTAATCGGTCAACTACAACCTATATAAAATTATTCTTCCACTTCGAAGTCTTGACACAGCCAAAAAAAACACTCACTTCCAATCAGGTACAGAAAGTGGTTTTAATAAGTCTCTAAGTGATTGATGTTCAGATTTAACTTGTTGACGTGTCAAACATTTAGACACAAAATCTGTTACGTTTCTTTTCAAACTTATTAAATACACTTTATATCCAGGTGTATCTTTATCATTCCTGGGTGAATTGAGAATTTAGATCAATGTGCTTCCTCCAATATTGATTTCTAAATTTTTAATTCTTTGGAATGCATAATCCTCCTCGAAAAATTGCCACACCTGAATCATCCATTTTATTATCAGTTGATTTCTCTATAAATTCTACCAACTGTTTATGGCCAAACGATCTAACTCCCCCCTTGCTCATGATAGCGAAAGTCTTAAATTTTCATGCTTCCCAACTGTATTTCTAAGTTTGGGATAAAAAATACACTGTAACCATTCGCTATCTCCTTACTGCTGAAATATTCTCTTCTTAATTTCTTACTTTATGGTCTGAAAACAAATTAAAACGTGATAAAAACGTGAACAGACTTCTACCGGATTTGACACTAACTCTTCAATTAGCCACATAAAAATAGTAGACTTCTTAATCTTAATTAAAACGTGAACAGACTACCAATATACCATAAGCATCTCACAACATTAACATGCATGCTAAGTTGCACACATAAACACAATACAATAACCAAATCGAAAAGAAGCCCATGGCAGTGTTAAAATTGTACTTTGTTGAGATCGAGTAGCGTCGGTGCAAGCTCTTTGAACAGCAAAAGTTGTATGACGAATAATACAGTATTTGTACATGTACATTACTCCATGGTCAAATGCTTCCCATCCTCACACTTTGATTTCCTCAACTGTTATTGATCAATGTGGAAGTTCCACAATTTCTTGAAAGCTCAAACTGACCATATCTGTACATACAGTTGACTATGCTGCTCCAAAGACAGAATTATAGATGTAGCATCAAAAGTCTAAAACCAGAAGAAAGATCAAGGCCAGTTCTGCACATGACTAAAAGACCCAGGTGAAGATATGGCAGTGTTGATCAACTTTGCCGACATCCGACCTTGCAACAGGAGCAAAGGCTACGATGTAAAGGACGACAGTGCACCGCCATATGAGGACAGTAAAGGCTACGATCTTGCGACAATAGTGTTTATATGCTTTATACCTTCAGTATCAGTCTTGCCAGCAAAGAAGGAGGACAGTGCACCTCCATATGATGTAAAGCCTTGCCCTCCTCTCCTTTGCTATCTTCGAACACCGCTGCCATGGCCGGAGCTTCACTATGCTTCTCGGCGCCGACAACAGCTGCAAAGCCATGGTGATGGATGACAATAAAATTAACTATGAAACGAATTGATCGATTTTGGGAACAGACGGTTCTATGAACTAGCTCTTTGGTTTGTTCTAGCTAGAGCTCCAATGGAGCTTGTTACTTATAGAAGAAATGAGTGGTGTTTGACACTAAGAATAATTTTGCATAACTAATAATTGGCGCTGCTTAACTGTAAATATTTTTTCGTTAATAATTATATTGAAATGACAGCAATTTTTAAATTTTGCCATCCAATTAAATTGCACGGTTCTGGTTTTTTTGTATAGACAAAATTGCCCTCATAGTATAATTGTCCTTATAATCTAATGACTGATATTAAATTAAGCTAATATAAAAATATTAGTTCAAATTGATGCTAAGTACTCTCGCAATAATATATATAATGCTATTAAGAATAGTCTTCTTTCTTTTATGAGTATAGACTTGGCGGTGATTTAATAATCCATGTGGAAAATGTGCAAGCTTAATCGAACGTCATCATTTTTTGATAAATATAAACCTATAACTGTGCATTTTTAATTTATAGAACTTTAAATATGAATAAATAAAGAGGTTCTTAGTTTTGGATTGAGTATCTGTTATAAAAATATGAGTCAAAATATGTCTAAACGTTCATTTGAATTATGTGTCTATAGTTTCTTTTCAAAATTAGACAAATTAATTATTCTTTTAACTGGTCTTTATAATCTAATGCCTTATTTTTACATGAAATATGATATATAGAAATACCAGTAAAGCCTACCACTAAATTTTTTTGAAAAAAAACGAAGACAAAAACAAATAAACACAACTAGTTATGGAAAATGTTGCAACCTGCATGCCTACTTAACTATAACTACCGTCACCTACTTCAAATTATTTAACAATATTTAAACACGGCACATTGTCACTATATTAGTAAAGTAAAATTGCAATCTGCACACACATAAAAAAACAAACGATTTTTCTTGACATGGAGGCAGGTTTTCTGCAATCAAGGCACCTGGATGGAGACCAAGAGAGAGTAGTGGAATATCATGCAAAGTGAGGAGTAGACTTGCTTCTTGATACAATGCCTAAGGTGCTATTTCGTGGGTCATCAAGATTGGAACTTTTACGGGTCATTGCTGCTAGTCCGCCATGTCCACAACTACAACATATCTTTTAAGGTAGAATCAATGACAGGAGTGGAAGTGCGTCTAAAGGATTGTTGGTGAGAACTGGACATTGTCAAGAATCTCGGAGACAAGGAACCGCACTTGATCTCTTTAGCAGTGACCTATTTTTGAGGAAACTGGATTGGAGTGCACGAATGTCTCAAATAATTTCCTTCCTACTCAGCCCGGTCGGCCTAATATTTAGGGTCACTAAAAACCAAACTCTCTTACTAAAACATTCTTTTGGATATTATAGTTTTGTTTATGGTATGGTGTTTCTTTTAGGAGCATTTTACGAAAAAAAGATGGAGAATATTTTTTAATATTACTCGGTGGTGGGAGAATAAAATTAGTTATCAAAAAAGGAAATTTTTTATTATAATGACAAAATTCCAGATGCTTTTATAATAAAAAAAATAAAATAAAAAATTATATTTTTATCTTGCATCGGCCGACTGGCCAGGTTCACTGTCCAAGGCCAAGGTGGCCAAATCCCAATTGCCCTGGCCGGGGGACAGACAGTATCTAGATACCACAACCAAGGGTGGCCGAGATCGGTGCCCCCACCCAGCCTTGGGATCCGGCCACAGTTGGCCTTAGGCAGCCGCCCTAGTTTAAGAGTTGGCTGGCTGATTGCCCTTACCTTAATAAATTTTTTATTTTAATATTATTTATTTTAATTTTTAAAATGATGGTATTTTAGAAAATTTATGTTTTTCTTATTTTCTATTAATTAGGCTTGATTTTCCATCCACCCGGTAATATTAAAATAATTATTCAATTTCTTCAAAAAAGCTCTTTGTTTATTGTTTTATTTTTGCATCTTATATATGTTGACATTTGGCACTAGAAAGAAATAATTCATGATGTATGCATGTGTACAAAATTTTGATGGGTGTTAACCTTTACAGTTTTTTCTCAGAAAAGGGAGAATATTTTTCTATATTACTATAAGACGAGAAAATCATGGCCAAATTATCATAAAATAGGAAAAAATATAAATTATCAAAATTACTATCATTTAAAAGATTAAAATAAACTTAATTTAATAAAACTATTTAACAAAATTATTTTCGTATGGGTGGCCAATGGTTTCCCCTTCTCTTGGGGCAGCTGAAGCTGGCTGCCCTGAGGCCCAACCGCATCTCTGCAAGCCTCATGCAGCCAAAGCCAGCCCTGAGACCAGG